>CM034710.1:124736915-124752248 GCA_020142125.1 Phrynosoma platyrhinos | reverse complement strand
GTATGAATAGCCATAGAAATGCAAAACAGGAAAAGAGATTCCACCTAAGCATTAGGAAGAAGTTCCTGATGGTAAGAGCTGTTCAACAGTGGAAGAGGCTGCCTCAGAGAGTGGTGGAGTCTCCTTCTTTGGAGGTCTTTAACCAGAGGCTGGATGGCCATCTGTTGAGGGTGCTTTGATTGTGTATTCCTGCATGGCGGGGAGTTAGACTGGATGACCCTTGGAATCTCCTCCAACTGCATGATTCTGTGAAAACTGGAACTTGTCACCTTATCACCATATCCACAAGTTTTGTATTTCTATGGACCTTATCACACGGGGCCCAAACCAGACAGAATCCAAACGAAATCCCGACCTAATACGTATTATTTTTCCGTGTTTCCACATGACGTCACACAGAACCCCGACAGAACCCCGATAGAATGCGGGGAGAACCGAGATCTTTTGAATTTCGGTTTCTTCAGGAATTGCAATTGTGCGACGGGAATCATTTTGCATTTACCGTAGGTCTGATAACCAAATACGTATTGTGGCGCATTTCCCCGCTGTTGCCATGGTTCCAGCGAGCATTCCTCTCTCTGCACATGTGCAAGAGGCTCATTTCGGCTACATTTACGGGTTTTTTTCTCTTGTGTGTGGACACTCAATACACTTACTGTAAAAGCGCAATGAAGGTAATGACGTTTGCGGAAACAAGGGTTATTTCCCGTTTATTTTCGGGATGCCTCGTTTCCACTTTATTTTCAGTTTTCTGGGCCACGTGTGATAAGGTCCTATGGCTATTCATAGTCTGATTATAAAAGTCCTTCCTTAGTACCAGTTCACTCCATGCATCTGAGGAAGTAGCCCAAGTCTACATAAGCTTATGCTACAACTTCTTTCACACAGTTAGTTTCAAAAATGTTACAAGATTCTTTTGCATACTGATATTCCAGACCTAACATTTAACTCCACTGAATTTAACTCCGCTGTATCTCATGTGGCATTGGAAATAACTACCCTCCATGAAACATCAAGATACTTGGAGAAGCCCAGAACAATACAGGTGGCAATGAATCAGATCCCAAATAAGTTATCTTTAGGGACAGCAAGGATCAATAGTATCCATGACCGAGAAGAGCTTTCCTTATGTCACAACCAATAGTCAGAGGTATTTCTTCCCTGTTTATTCAACTCTGACTTTGCAGGGTATTTTTAGCACATTAAGCCTTGCTCTGGATTTAGAAAAAGGGAGCAGGGATGTGGCATCTGTGTGTATGCGCATATGTGGTGGTGCAGGGTGAGGACAGAGACATGAATCCAGCATTTCTCATGGCTCTTATGGCTGATTTCAGGGACTTCTTTGCTTTGATTTACGCCAAGGCGTAATCTGTTCCACACATGCTGTGGCTAGACTTTCACAAGCCTTGGGGTGGGGGGTGAGAGTCCTTTAGGAAAAGACCTCTCCATAGTGAATCATCAGGACAGCTTCTGTCATAGAGCTAGAATTACACTTACAGCTGTTGCTCACCCTCTTTGTGTCACCCACCCTCCCCTTCCCACAACAGCCATCCCTCCCTGGTGGGCCAGTTTCCCATATTAAAAGGTGATCGGCTTACACATGCTCCCGAATGGATTCCCTAAGCTTTGTAACACTGCTGCTATATATAAAAACCCTCTCGCGCTGTGGAAACGGAGCCACACTGCCAGCTGTACAGGCAGCAAGGCTCTCACTCATATTCTTGGACGGCGCTCTGTCCAGAATCAGAAAAAGAGACATCCCGACATTCCCAGAATCAAAAGAGCTGGCAGATCGGATCAAAGAAGAGGAGAAAGCAATTTTTCAACCATGGCCATCCCCTTAGAACAAGCTGAAGAGTTGCGTCTCTACCAGCAAACTCTTCTCCAAGATGGGCTCAAGGACTTGCTAGATCACAACAAGTTCTTGGATTGTGTCTTGAAGGTGAAAGGGAAGGAGTTCCCATGTCACCGCCTGGTCCTGGCAGCATGCAGTCCCTACTTCAGGGCCATGTTCCTCTCCGACATGGAAGAGAGTCAGAAAAGGGAGATCAGCTTAGAAGATGTGGATCCAGAAGTGATGGGTAAGATTCTCCATTACATCTACACCTCGGAACTGGAGATCACGGAGCAGAACGTTCAAGATATCTTTTCTGTAGCCAACATGTTCCAGATCCCTTCCATTTTCACAGTCTGTGTCTCTTTCCTTCAGAAAAGGCTTTGCCTCAGCAACTGCCTGGCCATCTTCAGGCTGGGTTTGATGTTAGACTGTGCCCGCTTGGCAGTTGCTGCCCGGGATTTCATCTGCGACCGCTTTGCCCTGATCTCCCGGGATGAGGAGTTCTCCCAACTCTCGCCCGATGAGCTCATTGCCATCATCTCCAGTGATTCCCTAAATATCGAGAAAGAAGAGTCTGTCTTTGAGGTGGTGATGAAATGGGCCACAGCCAAGGACCGTGAGAGTCGAGTCAATTCCCTGCCGGTAGTCTTTGAGAGCATCCGTTTCCGGCTCATGGAGAAGGATTACTTCAGGGACAAGGTGGAGAAGCATCCTTTGGTCAAGTCCAGCCCAGAGCTGCTCAAGAAGTTGCAGATGGTGAAGGACGCCCATGAGGGGAAATTCACAGTGGTGAAAAGAGTAAAGAAAAAGGGGGAGAAGAAGCCTGGGGACAATGTCATCAATGGAGGAGTAGAGGAAGGTGATGAGAAAGAAGAAGAGAAGGAGGAGGAAGAAGGCCTTCCAGGGATCTTAAATGACACCATGAGGTTTGGGATGTTCCTTCAAGATCTCATTTTCATGGTCAGCGACTCTGGGGCTGTGGCCTATGACCCAGGGGCCAACGAGTGCTATTATGCCTCCCTCTCGGCTCAGATCCCAAAGAATCATGTCAGCTTGGTCACCCGTGAGAACCAGGTCTTTGTAGCTGGTGGACTTTACTACAACGAGGGCAATAAAGAGGATCCAATGAACTCCTATTTCCTGCAGGTACTGGATAACTTTTTCCAATATAAAGTTTCTGCCTCTGAAACAAGAGTTGTATTAGTCTCCTGTTGGAAAGGGGAGTCAATCACGTGTTACTTTAAACTTTTAGGACCAGGTTTAGCTATATCCTAGCTGGAACTGGTTTGACTCCCTTTTTCAAGTATGTGTTATCACATGGGCTTTGGGGAGATTCTGGCTGATACCACACTGCAGAATTAATGCAGTTTGACACCGCTTTAACTTTCATAGCTCCATCTATGCTGTGGAATCCTGGGATTTGTAGTTTGTCATGGCACCAGAGCTCTCTGATAGAGAAGGCTAAATATCTCACCAAATTAGAAATCCCAGAATTCCATAGCACTGAGCCATTGCATTTAAAGCAGTGTCCAACTACATTAAATCTGCTGTGTCGATGCAGCCTCTTGAAAATGTGTATTATATGCCATTCATAGCTTGTATATACTGCATGCCTTTCAACATTTCACAGACGAAAACCAGGCTGCATGTGGCCAAGCAACATCAGAGTGTAGTGAAGACGGTAAAAGTTATTAATGAGGAAAACAGATGATCTGGGAGAGGTTGCAGCAGTTTGCTTTTGCCTTAGATTAGTGGGAAGGGCAAGATTCATCCCTCTGCTCTCCTCTCCCTTCTCTGAATTAAGTGAGTCCAAACTACTTTTGCAATTTGAATTCTGTTTTCAGCAATGGAAGTAAGCTAGAGAGAAAGTGAGAGGAGGAAAGATAAACTGGGACATTTTTTAAAAGCAGATGAGAAAATGGGATGAGAGAGGTTCAATCAGATTTGTGCCTGCCAAAGTGGGACAGTTGGAGGGTTTATTGTGGTTGTTAATTGCCCTTGAGATGACTTTGACTCATGGCCGACTCTGTGGATGAGACATCTTCAAGACCCCTTGTCCTTCTCTGTTCTGTTCAGATCCTGCAGACGCAGGCCTGTGGCCTCTTTGACTGAGTCTAACCATCTAGCATGTGGTCCTCCTGTCTTTCTACTACCCTCTACCTGTCCGAGCATCATTGTCTTTTCCAGTGATTCATGCTTTCTCATGATGTTGCCAAAGTATGACAGCCTCAATTTAGCTCTCTTGGCTTCCAGGGAGAATCTGAGCTTGATCCATTCTAGAACCCATTTATTTGTCTTCTTGGCTGTCCATTGTATCCTCAGTACTCTTCTCTAGCACCACATCTCAAATAAGTTGGTTTTCTTTCTATCTGCTCCCTTCACTGTCCATCTTTCACATCCATACATGGTGATGGGGAATATAGTGGCTTGGACGATCCTCACTTTGGCCTTCAGATTTATATCTTTACACTTTAGGATTTTGTCCAGTTCTTTTATAGCTGTCCTTCCCAATCTTAGTCTCCTTCTCATTTCTTGATGGTAGTCACCATTCTAATCAATATTTGATCCAAGGTATGGGAACTCTTTGACTATTTCAATTTTCTCATTATCTAGGATGAATTCTTGTAGTTCTTCCATGGTCATTGTTTTTGCTTTCTTGATGTTCATCATTAAGCCTACCTTGGCACTTTCCTCCTTGACTTTATTTTTGCTTTCTTGATGTTCATCATTAGGCCTACCTTGGCACTTTCCTCCTTGACTTTCTTCAGTAATTTCTCCAGTAACTGGTTTTTGCTAGTAGCATGGTGTTGTCTGTGCATCTTAAATTGTCAGTGTTGCTCCCTCCAGTCTTTACTCCTCTTGCTTTTGAGTCTAAGCCTGCTCTGCATAGAATATTTTCTGCATACAGGTTGAACAAATAGGGTGATAGAATGCAGCCTTGCCTGACCCCTTTGCCAATTGGGAACTATTCTGTTTCTCCATATTCAATACTGATGGCAGCCTTATTGTTTTGTTAAAAATGGAACAAAACCTTTGCTAGATCAGAGAAAAAGATTGTCTAGCGCAAACCAGTCAGATGGCTCTGGAAGCTGATGGGCAGGGCATGGAGCCCCTCTAAACAAATCATGCCAAGAAAACCCCATGAGAAATTCATCTTAGGGTCACCATCAATTGGAAACAACTTGAAGGCACACAACAATAACTATAAGCATAGACCCAATCCCACTTCTTGGACATTGTGGGATTTTCATATGGGCTTCTGTGTTGTCCTGTTAGGGTTTCTGTGTTTCTTTTGAACCCATTTCATCTGGTGAGGATGGTACCATGGTTTCTTTATACTTCTCTACAGTATGATCACTTGGATTCAGATTGGCTTGGGATGCCACCTCTCCCATCTCCACGCTGCCTCTTTGGACTTGGTGAAGCAGAAAATTCCATCTTTGTGGTAGGCGGAAAGGAACTGAAGGAAGGCGAGGAGACACTGGATTCAGTCATGTGCTATGACAGACTGTGAGTACCAAAGACCTCAGAGCAGAAAGGGTAGAGTTTGGAAAGTCAATTATAGTGGGCCCTAGGCTCCTGCTGGGGTTTGGTTCCAGGACCCTCTGTGTATACCAAAATCTGTGGATGTTCAAGTCCTGTTAGATACAATGGCATATTAAAATGGCATCCCTTATATAAAATGACAAAATCAAGGTTGTTTTTTTTTTGGAATATATATATATATATATATATATATATATATATATATATATATATATATATATATATATATATATATATATATTCAAGCTGTGGATGGTTGAGTCCCTGGATAAAGAATCTATGGATATGGAGGGATAACTGTATGGGCTAAAATAAACTTCACATTGGCAAATAAAGCCTGCTGTGGCGGGTGCTAAAAACTGATGGAATGAAACTCGACTAGAGTAGGTTCATAGAATAAACAGAATTTGCCTATGTGCTGCCTTAGCATTGAACAACTGGGTCTATTCTGAGTTAGGACAAGACCATGCAGTTCACGCCATTTGAACCAGATTTCTTCAGCCGAGTACCCTCCATGCATCTCAGATGTATGGAGAGTGCTAGATGCCATTCTGGGGATGATGAGTGTGGCAGCCCAACACTTCTGGAAGATGCCAGATTGAAGGAGGCTGGTTTGAACTATTTATTTCCAGTTGCACAATCTGAATGCTGACCTCAAGAGCATCCTTTCACCTTCAGAAGAGGTCCTGGGTGCTGTTTAAAACATTGCTGTAATCCCCTTTAATTTTTTTTAAAAAGCCAAACAATCCCAGAGCAGATTCCAGTAGCTCATAAAACACACAGCAAAGCAACGATAATCAAGAGAGTAATTAATGACTGGAAAAAGCAGCCTTAGAAAAACAAACACAACATAATTTTTTTTTTAAAAAAGGATTTCTGAAAGTCTGAGATAATAAGAAAGCTTGGAGACTAGCTGCAGAGCTTAGGGAGGGGAAATCACTTTTTGGATGACAACTCCCATTACCCTCCAGTCAGGATGCTGGGAGTTGTGATCCAAAGAAGCAACTTTTCCAAGCTCTACTTAGAAGGTGTTAGGATAGGTAGAAAAATCCAAAAAGGACCTTTGAAAGAAAAGCAGCTGCTAGCATCTAGATAAAGGAAATGGATGATCTCTTATCTGTTGAATTTTTAACTGTTGTGCAGCTACAATTAGCATAAAAGTTTGGGGGAAGTGACGGTCACATTGGCATAGTGGATCTAGAAATCATAGTCCAAATGGTTACCTCCCTTAAGTTCTGCAAGGACAGGAAGGTGGATTTGAACATCTCCTGAAATAATATCACTTTCTTCTCCATCAGGTCCTTCAAATGGGGAGAATCAGACTCCCTTCCTTTTGCAGTCTACGGCCATGGTGTGGTGTCCCACAATGACCTCATCTATGTCATAGGAGGCAAAGGAAATGATAAGTAAGTGAGAGGGAAGTAGAATGGCATTGGCAACAAAAACAGTTGATATCTTGGTATCATGCTTAGGGTAAGAGACTTACACTTGAACAACCATTAAGCAAGAGGTTGGACTGTCTCTAGAAATAAAGTGACACCCATTGGCCCCAACACTTGGGAGATTCTTGGAGATGTATTCCAAAGTAGTAGCTTTCCCAAGCTGTGTCACTTTATGGCTTAGGATCTGATCTGCAGTGACCCTTGGCTTCAGTGTCAGTCGGGTGGTTTGAAGAGTTCAGCATGCTGAATAGGTCCTTTAAGTTCAGACTAAATAAAACCCAGGCCTGAATCCTACTGTCATTCCCAATTAGAGTAGACCCATTGAGTTGATGAACTATTGTCATTCCCAATTAGAGAAAACCTTTGAATTGATGAACTTTACATATCTGTTGACTCACCATTCAACAATTGGCTCAACAGTGGGTCTAGTCTACTTGGTTTACCAGTGGGATCCAGGCCACAGAGTGAATTCACTATTCCACCAGCATTTGGAGGCATAAGCTCCCACTGTACAGAACAGGGGTAGGCAACCTTTCCCCTTTAAGGGCTGAGGGACTTCAGCTCCCAGAAGCCTCAGCCATGTTGGCCAATAGTCCCATGTTGGCCAATAGCTCCTGGGATTCTGGGAGCTGAAGTCCCTCTGCCCTTAAAGGGGAAAGGTTGCCTACCCCTGGTACAGAATAAGACACAGGAGTTATCCAAGGTCCTGAACCTATTCAGAGGTGATAGAGTTCAGCACTGTGGAAAACTCCTTTAAATTCAGGCTAAAACCAAGAACAGATTCATCACTCCACAGACTTTGGAGGTGTCATCCACCACTGCTTAGAATAATACACAAGACTGTTGGGGAAAGGCAAATAAATATTCTGGAACAGACAATAAAACAAACAGCCTGTGGGCACTTAGAGAGGAATGCTGTGACCACTAAAGGTCAACATGGGTTTCTCAAAAACAAGTAATGCCAGACTAATCCAATCTCTTTTTTCAATCATGTTATAAGCGTGATAGATGAGGGGAAGGCTGTGGATGTAGTGTATCTTGTTTTCAGCAAGGCCTTTGACAAGGTCTCTCATGATAGCCTTACAAAAAATGTGGGCTAGACAATGTGATGGGAGTTGTAGTTGGTTGACTAAACAAACCCAGAGGCTCCTCTGCATCCTGGAGAGAAATGACTGGTGGGGTGCCACAAGGTTCTGTCCTGGGCCCAGTGTTATTCAACATCTTTATCAATGACTTGGGTGATGGAATAGAGGGTGTGCTTATCAGATTTGCAGATGATGCCAAGTATTTGAAGATGACACCAAACTAGGAGGGGTAGCTAATACCCCAGGGGACAGGCTCCAATTCAAAGATTTTGTTAAGTGAGAGAAGTTGAAAGCTTTGGGATGCCTCTGAAGTCAGGGCTGTTTGGCCAGGAAGGTCCATGTTATGAGCTTAGGACAGCAGCGGTTGACTAATGTCCTCTTCTTTACTTTAGGAAGTGCCTGAACACACTGCTGGTCTACAACCCAAAAAAGTTTGAGTGGAAGGAGCTGGCACCCATGAAAAATGCCCGTTCGCTCTTTGGGGCAACCATACACAATGACAAAATCTATGTGGCAGCAGGCGTGACTGACTCGGGTTTGACCAATTCAGTGGAAGTTTATGACATTGCAGCTGACAAGTACGTGGCATGCCTGGTGTTGGTAGTAGAGCCAGTGCTTATGGGGTCAAAGTGCTGGGACTTTTTGATGAGAAGGGGCAGTGATGCCATCTGCCACCTTCCACAGTCTTGCCTCTGAATTTAGCTGCAGGCCAAGAAAGGGTCTGTGTGGGGACGTTTCCAGGTGATGATTCATTAATCCAAGTGATCTTCATTACAATGCACAGAATTATGGAGCATGAAACATACAAACTTACAGATACTACCTGCAAGTTTTGGATATTCTTTGAGGGCATATCTATAGGGACCATTACAATGGACACATGCACTTTAGAACTGACCACTACAGACTTTACTGGCCATGGCTGGCAGCACAGTGTAAAGAACGATGCCGCTTTTGAGATGTTACTTAACTGCAGCTTCCAGCAGCTATAGCTAGTGTAGCCCATGGCAAATAATGCTGGAAATTGCAGTCTAACAAACTTCAGAGGGCCACACAAAGCCACCTCCAGGATGAAAAATCTTCAGAGGGCAAGCTCTATTTGTTTATTAGATCAATAGCCTAACCATCTTCCAAGTAGTATGGAGCACATATTTTGGCACATCATGTCTCTCACAACAATCCTATAGGAGAAGCTAAACGAAGAGATTCAGGCCCACAATCACTATCTTAATCTGACTTCTTTTAACTTCTCATTTAATAGTCTGTTGTTGGTGTTGGTATATACATTCAAGCTGTTCCCGATTTATGGCTACCCTAATTTGAACCTGTCATGGGGTTTTCCAGGCAAGATCAACTCAGAGGAGGGGTTGCTCTGTCTTCCTCTGAGGCTGAGAGAGTGTGGCTTGCCCAAGGTCACCTAGTGGGTTTCCATGGCTGAGCAGAGATTTGAAAGCTGGTCTCCAGAGTCCTAGCCCAATGCTCAAACCACGGCACTACACAGTCTCCTCTGTGCGTAGATACCCAAGTGGAATCAGTGATGCTCCAGCATCACTGATTCCACTTGGGTATCTACGCACAGATTGTCTATGTATTGATTGTCTATGTTGAGATTGTCTATGTTGAGATTGTCTATGTATTGAGATGTCTGCTATGGAGCAGAATCAGAGCATCATGGCCCTCATGGGCCATCAAAGTCCAACCCTCGGATCAATCCAGAATCTCCAGCTAAAGCATCTCCAGCAAGTAGTATGGAGTATGATGTATGGCAAGCTCAGTTTTCTGAACCTTCTGGTCTTCTCTGTTTTGGTAGATGGGAAGTCTTCACTGAATTCCCCCAGGAGCGCAGTTCCGTCAGCCTGGTCAGCCTGGCTGGGACCCTTTTCCTCATCGGAGGCTTTGCCACGGTAGAGACAGAATCTGGAGAACTGGTGCCAACTGAGCTCAATGATGTCTGGAGGTAAGGAATGTTCAGTGTTGGCTGACACTCATGGGAGGAACACAAAAGCACCAAAGTGGAGATTCTGCATACCTTTCATAAAAGGTACTAGTATTATTGTCTAAGGACTTTATCACACATGGCTTTTAAACCTCCATAAAAGATTAGTAATAGTGCCTTTGGCCATATCTATCACACCTTGTTGTCTCCCTCTCATTGCTGCTTCATCCTTGAAGCGTAGTTAGCCCACACTTTGCCACTGATAGAAAAACCTGCCAATAAGATCCCAGTAGCACCAGTCCAAGGTCCAGCAGCAGTTCCAGGATTGCACTGTCACATGGTGACAGTGGCTGCATCCGCATTGCAGAAATAATCCAGTTTGACCCCACTTTAACAGCCATGACTCAAGGCTATGGAATTCTAGGAAGTGTCATTTGTCGTGGCACCAGAGCTCTGTTCTGAAGCATGGCAGTTAAAGTGGGGTCAAACTGGATTATTTCTGCAGTGTGGCTGTAGCTAATGTCTTCTCCTGTCCCGCTTTGCTATTCCAGAAAGCCTCTTTTTAAATTCATGTATTTATTCTTATTGAACCACATTTGCATAACTTCAGAACTGTGTTTTTTAAAACACACACACACACAGGGCATACTGGGTAGGACATAGGGCAGGGAGGCACGGTTAAGCCAGGAAAAGCATGCAAGAAGCCCAGCGGTGCTACTGAAAGGACATGTGGTAGGGAGTGCTCCCAAAACAGTATGCATGCACTTCCTTACATTAAGGCAATTTGTGGCAAGAAAGTTGATAGTGATTAAACTTCTAAGAGTTCTTGTTGCATCAACAACTATCAGACAAATAACAAGGCAACATGCTTTGCAAAATCATGTGGCAGAACTCAGATCATAAGATTTGAGAACATCCAACAAACCAATTGGACTGGATGGCCCTTGTGGTCTCTTCCAACTCTATGATATTTCAATCCTTGGGAAAGTTCTCTTTTTAAAAAAGATTTATTTACTTATTTGTTTATGGAGCACAACCCACAGAATCTCTGGTTCACTGGGGGATGCTGGGAGCAGTAGTCCAAAATGGAACTTTTCTGAGTTCTGGTCCAGCTTTCTGCATTACAAAGGACCCTTGGTATCTGCTAGAGTTTGGTTCCAGGACCCTGCGTAAACACCAAAATCTATGGATGCTCAAGTCCTATTAAACACAGTGGCATAGTAAAATGGTATCCCTTTTACAAAATGGAAAAATCACGGTTTGCTTTCTGGGATTTATTTTTTTTTAATATTTTCAAACAGTGGATTGTTGAATCCATGGATAAAGAACTGTGGACACGGTGGGCTAACTGTATATTTATGTTGTTATTGCATGTCCGCTAGAGTCCGATTTATAGAAGAAAGTTAGAATACTAATCAAATAAATTGAAAAATCAAGTAGCAAAGGCCTACATTAAATGTTTAGGCCCAGCCCTGATTCAAAACTTGCATAAGTTCCATTTATTTGATGAACCAACTCTTGTTTGGGACTAGCAATTGAATTTAGGTTTGTAATAGCTAGGATCTCTAGATGTTACAACAATGGAAGGACCTGTCCATTTCTTACCCAGGTATTTTCTGTATTTACAGGTATGATGAAGAAGGAAAGAAATGGGAAGGTGTCCTCCGGGAGATCCAGTATGCATCAGGTGCTACATTTCTTCCGGTGCGGCTCAACATCTTGAGACTAACAAAGATGTGATCATGTTGGGATATCACTTTGTCATCTGACTACTGAGCTCCCTGTCTCTCTCCCTCCTGTCCCTCACTTACTTTTGTATGTCTGCATTTAAACATTTGATGGTGCAGTGCTATTTTTTATTGTTAGATAAAACCAGGGAAAAATGCAAAATGTGTTGTTTCTTGCCTAGTGCTTTAGACCTGAAGAGAATCCAAAAAGAGGTGGATGGGCAAAAGGAAGTGAAAAATGGCTGTGGCTAATGTTTGGTAAGTGGGCCACTTGGTCAAGTTGGCATGCTATGTAGCACCAGCACTATTCCCTGTGGCCATGATCCTTCTGGCCAAAGTGGTGGCCAGTCAGGTTGATAAGATGCCCGGAGATCCTAGGGATGACCTTTGTGATATCCTCACAAAGACCCTTGTGAAACCTCAGATCGTGGGATGACCGTTGTGATTTCACAGAAAGTAGTCCCTGGTGATGCCATTCAACATGATACAATCAGCCTCAGCCACAACTGCAGAGTTGTAGTTGTTGTGTGCCTTCAAGTCATTTTTGACTTATGGTGACCCTTTTGTGATTCATTATGATTGATTCATTATGGTGAATCTATCATGGGGTTTTCTTGGCAAGTTTTTTCAGAGGTTTGCCCTGGCTGATCTCTGCGGCTGAGACAGTGTGACTTGCCCAAGGGCACCTAGTGGGTTTAAATAGCCAAAGTGGAGTTCAAACTGTGGCCATCCAACACTCAAACCACTATACCATTGCAATAAAAAAAACCCCACCAAGACTGCTGCCATACTGCAGAATTAATGCAGTTTCACATCACTTTAACTGTCGTTGAATCCTGGGATTTGAAATTGGTGGGGCACCAGAACTCTCTGTTAGAGAAGGCTAAATACCTCCCCAAAATGACAAATCCCAGAATTCCATAGCCTTGAGCCATGGCAGTTAAAGTGGTGACAGGTTGCACTCATTCTGCAGTGTAGATGCAACCCAAGTCTAAGAAATGGGGAAAAATACACACATGCACAGTCACACAAACACAATTTTCAATGGAGTGCTCTCACTCTTTGTCTCCCTCACCCTGAGAAGCAAATCTAGGTCCTGAGAATCGGGATCAGGCTTGGAGATCTGAAATCTCTAGTGGAAGCGATGGGATAAAATAGCAAGAGAGAAGAAATGCACAGAAACTGGCAAAGCTGCTTTTTCTTGTGACAGAGATGATTTTCTCTGCTTTCCTCTTGCCACAGTTGCATGCAATTCCAACGAGTGCTTAATTAATTAATTAATTAATTAATTAATTAATAATAATAGTTTTATTTATAACCCGCCCCTCTGCTCAGCAATCACATTTATTGCATTGGAACAAACTATTATACCAGTAAAATGTACCAAACAAATTCCCAGTCTAAGGGTGCATCTGCACTGTAGAAATTATACCTTCAACTGTCCTGGCTCCATTCTACAAAATCCACAAGATTGTATTTTGTGATGCACTAGCTCCATTCTACAAAATCCACAAGATTGTATTTTGTGATGCACTAGCACTCTGGCAGAGAAGACGAAAGACTTCATAAAACTCCAGATCCCAGGATTCCATAGGATGGAGCGCTTAAAGTGGTGTCAACCTGCATTATTTCTACAGTGTAGATCAGGGGTAGGCAACCTTTCCCCTTTAAGGGCTGAGGGACTTCAGCTCCCAGAATCCCAGGAGCTATTGGCCAACATGGGACTATTGGCCAACATGGCTGAGGCTTCTGGGAGCTGAAGTCCCTCGGCCCTTAAAGGGGAAAGGTTGCCTACCCTTGGTGTAGATGCACCTTAAAGAGCAAAGATATACAACTGGGCACTAAAGTTAAAATCTTCCAAGTCATAGTATTGCCCATCACTAGGTACAGAGGTGAGAGCTGGACAGTGAAGAAAGTGGGTGAAAAGAAAACCAACTCATTGGGGATGTGATGCTGGAGAAGAGTGTTAAGGATATTGTGAACAGCCAGAAAGACAAACAAATGGGTCCTTGAACATATCAATCCTGAAATAACCCTAGAAGCCAAGATGATCAAATTGAGGCTGTCGTACTTTGGCCACATCATGAAAAGGCAGGACTCATTGGAGAAGACAATAATGCTTGGAAATGTAGAGGGTAGTAGAAAGAGGACTGCATGCCAGATGGATAGACTCAATCGGGGTGGTCACAGGTCTGAATCTACAAGATCTAAGCTCTAAGACCAAGATCTAAGCAGAGGATCTTGGAGATGTCTCAACCATAGGGTCACCCTATGTCGAGATTGACTCGAGGCAGTTAACAACAAAAGATGTACCCTAAATCCTAGCATAGTGTCATCTCTAGCAAGATCTTGAAGCAAACAGATGCACAACACAGGAACAGCCCAGGAACATCTGTTGGGTTTAAGGTATGACAGTACCACAGACAGGTGCAAATGTCCTCTGGCTCCCATCCAGGAATCAGGGCTGGCCCTGCCATTAGACAGAGTGAGGCAACTGGCAATAGCTATAGAGGGGACAGGAGCAGGAGTCCAACAAAGAGAGTCATCATAAATCTTTGCAAACACAACAGAGACCAAGCATACTAATGGGTCTGAAGTTAATTAAACCAACTTTAATTATTTTTTTAAAGAAAAAAAAAAGCAAAGCACCATTTCTGAGAAAGGTTTATATCTCACTGAGCAATAGGGATGTAAATCTTCATTTATCTTGTTTGTACATGCAAGAGCAAAAAAAATACTGAAAGCCTTCTCCCTCCCATCCCCAGGTGAGATTCTATGTTAATTCCTTTTTGATAACTTTTTGCACTTTGGGACTCTTTCGTGAAATTTTTTTTGCATTGTGTGTGTGTGTGTGTGTGTGTGTTCAAAAACCTGTGAAACATTTGTCCAGTAAAAAAAATATGTATGGTCATAACACTGTGAGTGAGTGACATGCATGCTCATAAGTGTGGCTTTGTTGTGTTCCTTCAAGTCATTTCCAACTTAAGGCAAACCTATCACAGGGTTTTCTTGGCAAACTTTGTTCACAGAGCGTTTGCCTTTGCCTTCCTCTGAGGCTGAGAGAGTGGGACTTTCCCAAAGTCATCCAGTGGGTTTCCATGGCTGAGCACGGACATGAATCCTGCTATCCTGGAGTAATAATCTCAACACTCAAATTACTACACCACACTGGCTGCCGAGATATATTCTTGCACATGCCTGCATTGTAGTGTCCAACATTTCACAGATGAAAACCAGGACATGTGGCAACGCAACACCAGAGTGGGCTCAAGATGGCTAAAGCAATTAATGAGGAAGAACAGGCAAGCAACAGCAATAGCAGCTTCATTTATATACCGCTTCATATCGCACTGAGCAGTCTCTAAGCGGTTTATATCTATAAGCTCAGAGAGGCTGCAGCCGTTTGCTTACTAGGAATGGCAAGGTTTCTTCCCTCTTCTCCTCTCTCCTTCTTCCGAGTTAACACTTTTGCATTTTAAACTCAATTTGCAGCAACTAAAGCCAGCTGAGGACAAAGGGGGAAGTGGAGGGGAGAAACTGGGACATCTTAAAAGCAGCTGAGAAAGCAGGATTCAACAGGCCTGTCCCTGCCAAATCGGAACAATTAGAGGGTGTGTTTTATCTCATTTTAGACAAAGGAAAGTTTTTGGTGTTTAGCCCTTTGTGCAATACCCCAAACCTTCCCCCATGGAGTTGCCAGCCCTGGGGAGGAGGATGCTCTTCCTGTATCTCCAAGGTAAAGGGACAGGAGGATGCACTG
>CM034710.1:124710687-124736815 GCA_020142125.1 Phrynosoma platyrhinos | reverse complement strand
ACACTGGTTGGCATTTTTTTCGCTCTTCAACAGGGTGTCTCAACATATTTGGATGCCATTGTCATTGAGAACATTTGGGAATACTCTTATAGGCATAGCAGGCAATGGGGTGGAGAGATAGGCTATCTTGGCAAGGCCAGGAACCTATAGGCCATCCCCAACCTTGATGTAACTCTTTGGACGTCCCGAAACAGTACAATGTGGTACCTCAACAAACAATTTGCTGGTCAATGATACCTTGGGCTATTAGTATAACCAGGAGTTTGTTTCCAGGACCCCCATGGAAATCAAAATCTGTGGACACTCGTCCCATTATATTTAATGGACTAATAAAATGGTGTCCCTTACATAAAACAGCAAAATCAAGGTTTGCTTTTTGGATTGTATACATATATATTGAATATTTTCAAGCCAAGGATAGTCGAATCCATGGATATGGAGGGCCGACAGTATTGTGCAATGTGAAGGGGATCATACGGGAAGAATCCACATAGAGTTTTAACTCACCCGCCTACTGATTCTCTCCCCAGTATTGCCCCACCATCATTTCCCCCAACCCTCCCCATCAGTTCTCTAGTTGGGACTTAATTTCTTTTCAGAGATTCCCCCCAGCTGTTGAGCAAATGGGGAGAAAACAGGAGAAAACTGAGAGGGACATAAGGATGTGGGGAGAGGATGAAGCAAACCTACTCCCAAGAATGCAAGAATGAGCAAATGCAGAGATGGGAACTATTTTGCACCTCTTGCACCCCGTCGGGCTCAGATATGGGACAGATACGACCACAAGCAATATTACTTAGAAGTTTATCAAACGGGGGAAATGGGAGTTTAAACAAAGATTAACCCATGAAAATCGTGCAACTGACATTAAAACATGCTTGAAATTAACGCAAGTGCCATTATCCAGTGAAGAACCAGGGAATAGCCAGGCAAGAAACAGCAAAAAGTCATTCACAGGAAAATTCCGCAAATGATTTACTGTTGTTTCTTGCCTGATTCTTCACGGGATAATGGCACTTTAATCAGGTTTCGTCTCAACGTCGTGTGAAAACCATTTGCGCAATTGCATGCAAGTGTGGGTTAATCATAGATTCTGCACGGGACAACAGCGCTTTGCGTGCTGCCATCATATGAAAACCATTTACCCAACTGTGGGTTAATCACAGGTTAACCAACATTTATACTTCTAGTTTTCCCCCATGTGATAAACTCCAAAGTTTTGTTTCCGGCCAGCAGGAGGAGGGGGGTTAAACCTTCACGTACAGTTGACCCTCCACATTTGCAGCTTTGACTTTTTGCAGATTTAATTATTTGCAAATTTGATTAATATGCTTTCTCTCTAGGAATCCCTAGGTCTTCCAGCGCGACTCTGCTAGAGGTTGATCAGTGTGTCACACTGCCTCAGCCATGTTGGCCAATAGTCCAATGTTGGCCAATAGCTCCTGGGATTCTGGGAGCTGAAGTCCCTCGGCCCTTAAAGGGGAAAGGTTGCCTACCCCTGACCTAGAGATTCCTAAAGAACACAGTTCTCTAGGCATTTGTAAGTACTCCAGCATGGTTCACTGGTCAACAACTCTATGTGGATCACAGAGTTGTGCTGGAAGACCTAGAAATTCCTAGAGAGGTGGGTTAAAAAATAGTGTGGGTTTTTTATTTGCAGTTTTTCCACTTTCATGGGGGTCCTGCATACGAAAAAAATATTCCCTGTGGAAAAAAATTGAATTAGGGTCTTGGGTCTTTGAGGACTGCTCTTTCCCCAGTCGTGTTACATGGGGAAGAAGGGGAGTAACTACTAGTGGTTGCAAACTGGATTGCCAAACCATGATGGCCAACCCTCTCGCTGTTGCCTTGAGGATAAGCCAGGGATCTTAGAAAAGGGAGAAGTCAAGATCATTTAGGATGGCTTCCTATTTCTCTTGCAAGTTAAGAAACAAAAGCATAGGCAGGTTACACACGCAAGTGTTAAAACCAAAGTCACAACCTATCTTCTGAAACATTTCTTAAGCTGCTTCTTTAATTTAAAAAAAGTATCAGAATTTAAATCCGCCCCTCCCATCTCTATCCCACCAGTCCTGTACAGAATAAAGTGCTTTATTGTATATATTTTTCTTTTTTTCACGCTAAAGGAGAGTCACCAATACACGCCTGTACTTTTGCTTCTTGGCATGCGTGGGCAACAGATACTGAATGCTGTAATACTAGCAGAAGCTCCAACATGTGGCGTTCAGAAAATCAGTTTTGAGGCCACGTAAAGTTGTTTTCCTTGCCTCTGACCTCTTCTTTCTGAACTGGTACACGCTACTGAAGTCTCAGGGCAGGAAACTGTACTTTCCAACATTGACCGCTGTTCTTGAACATGTTCTAGTCATGGAGGATCATAATGGGAAACCTCCAGTAAGGCTTATTCGGTAAGCCAAACTTTTAACAGATCAATACTTCTTCCCAACGAGTTCAATACTGTGCCATCTGTCCCGCTGCTTAGCAATTATTGCACTACCTCGACCTTTTCTTTTGATCTGAGCCACAACTTTGTTGTCGTGTCTTCCTCATTCATGTGTTATGGCTGTTGTTCCAGGGGCCAGCCCTGCTGTAGTTAACATAAACAAACACATACACATACACAAACAAAGACAAAAACATGGTAGAGAGGCAAAGTGGTCTGGATGTCCTAGTTGAAGAGGATAACCCAGGTTTTGGAGGTGGGCGGCATGAAGCGGGGGAACCCCAAAAAGCAAACGTCCAACGAAACTTGTATAATTTTCACGCACAGAGACCTGCGGGCACACTCATGTGCCACTGCTGCTCAGGCTCTGCCCATTTCCGCAGGATCTGAATGGACACATACCTTCTGAAAATGAGGACAGCTAGTTCATTGGTGGCACGCTGGTGGATCGATGGTGCTCAGGAGTTTCGTTCACTTGCGAGGAAGTCTGGAATAATGTACAAGTGTCCTACTATGTGAGTGTTATTAAAATGGATTAATAAAGTGCCAAAAAAAGGTAAAATAGTACATCATCAACATTTTCTGTTAAAAAAAAAAGGCCAGATACCTTTTCTCAAGCCAGCTGTAAAGCAGCTGACAGATGAGAACCAAGGAAGGTACATTTCTAGAGGAGTTTGTCTTCGTGCATTAACCTGTGGAAGAGGAGTATCTTTATAATGGAATTTAAGAAGGCTGTAGACCAAGTGCTGGTGTTCAGAGTCGGCGGCTGTTCCACCCAGTCCATGACTGTGTAAAAGGTTTCTAAGCACAGCATCAAATGATCCAGGAGCCTCCCAAAAAGCTTGTGTTTCATACCATCACCCTACGATTTCCCATTTACTCTCAATTCCATGGGGAGATGTTTTTTAATCTCTCCCATTACTCTCAACAAATGCTTGGAAATTTGCCTTTTAAAAGTAATTGCTTCCTGTTCTTTGTTACAGAGTTTGGAAAGGATAGTGTTGCAGTTACAAATTCCAACAGTAGGGGGGTGAAGTAACTTAGTTACATTTCTTGCTGTGCTGCTCACTACTTTTCTGCAACTTTTTGTTTTGATACCTAAAATCCCTTAAGATTGATAAAAGAATGCCATAAAACTTGGAAAGTGTATCTCAAAATGCCTTTTTAAAAGGAACTTTTGAAAGGAATTAAGGAACTACAATCTGTTACATCAATAAAATAGCTCTGCTCTTGCTCACTGCTTTTGAAATCTAATTTTGTTGCACTCATTACCAAAGAAGTAACAAGTTAGCAGATACTGGCATTAGTTATCAACATGTTGGCAAGGGGAAACCGTGACGCCACAACGATCTCTTCCAAGCTTTTCAGCTCAGACAGAAGACCCTTGCCCCCAAGCTCCAAGGGAAATGCATGCCTCTTCCATTCTATCCCTGGAACACTTGGCAGGACAGGTTAGGAAACCATCGGACAAGATCTGTGAGATGGTTTGTCGCTAGAGGACAAAGAACAGTTGTAGCACTTGGTCTACACCCTTCCATAGATGAACAAAGCAGAATATTAGTTTTCTGTCTTACGTAATTTGAGCAAGAAAGGTGATGTGTGAGCCCTGGTTGCTCCCACTCAGGGCTGAAAACCTCCAGCTCTTCAAGCAGAAAACAAACCATTAAGCCCATTCAAAACAACCACACACCAGAATCTAAGTGATTCCCCTTCCAACAGTCAGTAATGTTCATGACCGACACCTGCTGGGCACTTACTGAATTACAGACCAGTTTCCTGTGCACCCACAATAGGCTGATACAGGGCTTAGTTGTTCAAGTTCACTCTGCTGCCTGGGAAGAGAGGAGGCGGTGGTGGTAAGAGGGGCGGAGGGGGGATGCTCTGAGCATGAGCATGCATGAGCGGCAAAGGGAGTGCGTGGGAATGTGGCGTCGAGTGGAGTGGAACTCCGGCCGTCAAGTGAGGCGAGCTGGCGCTCTGAGGAGTAGCAAGATCCGTGGAGTTTGCATCACTGTTGCTACCAGGATCCGAGGCCAGAGGGTTGCTGACCCGGAAGCATTTCTCCTTGTGGGCCTTCAGCATGTTGGAGAATCGAAAGCGTTGGCCACAGATGTCACATGGGTAGGGTTTCTCTCCCGTGTGGGTACGGCGGTGACGTTTCATGTTGGGACGGCTGGTGAAGCTTTTCCCGCAGATCTCGCAGATGTATGGCTTTTCACCTGGAACAAAGGTGATCATGATGATGACCTTTATTTCTGTCTTAGGGCTTTACTGCAAGAGCCCTGTTCTTGCTTCAATCAAGTCACTTTTTTAAAAAATATGGAAACATACTGCATTAAAAGCAGCCAATATCGCACATATTTGGAATCGTGCAACTGGAGCTGGACAAGGACAAGGAGCAATGGATTCAAACTACAAGAAAAGAGATTCCAACTAAATCTCAGAAGGAGCTTCCTGACAGTAAGAGCTGTTTGACAGTGGAACACACTGCCCTGGAGTGTGGGGGAGTCTCGTTCTTTGGAGGCTTTTAAACAAAGGCTAGATTGCCATCTGTCGGCGATGCTTTGATTTTGAGTTCCTGCATGGCAGGGGGTTGGACCGGATGGCCCTTGTGGTCTCTTCCAACTCTAGGATTCTATGACCCAGCTCTCTAAGCTACTTTTCTTAGGGCTTGATGGTTTCCAAAGGGGTAAACACTGGGAAGTGTTAAACTAGGAGCCTCAAAAACTTCGACTAGGAGAATAGTTTGGATCCCAGTGTAAATCTTATCGAAACAACTGACCATGTTCCAAGTAAAAAAGCTGACGGCGACTGTGGGAAAGGAGGGAAGGACACAAGTCACAAAATGAGATCAAGTAGCACCCGTACCTGTGTGCGTTTTCATGTGCTCATCGAAGTACTGCTTCATGTTGAAGTCCTTGCCACACCACTGGCACATGAACTGCTTGTGGCCGATGTGGATGCTCATGTGAGAGCGAAGCTGGTATTTGTACTGAAAACGCTCATTGCAGTTCTGGAATGAGAAAGGGGGAGAATAAAATAAATACAGAAGAAAAAAGGAGACAGAATGATGCATGACAACACAACATGAATCCTCCTGGGTCAGACCAAAGGTCTGTCTGGTCCTGTACACAGGGTGACCAGACATTCTCCTTTTCCAGGATATGTTTTACATTTCAACCTTCTGTCCAGGAAGAATTCCAAAATATCTTCTCTTCTGAGCATGACTAAGAAGCCCATCAAATAGCACCACGTTTGCTGTTTCTCTTCCAGAAATTCATCTACTTGGCAACCTGTCCACACTTCAAATAGAGGGATAGGATGGATCCTTCAAAAGTTATTTCCCCCCCGCCCCTAGGAGCAGCAGCAGCAAAGACTCGCACCCAGAGCTCAGAGTTCATTTGTTTCTTGGAGTGGAAAAGGACAGCAAACGTGCTATTGAGGACACAGTGGAAATGTTGAAAGGGTTTGTCCCCTTAATTTCAGCACAATGGAAAAATGAAAAGCATAATTTGAATGTAGATTCAGTCCAGGGTTTGTTGCTAGTCAAGTACAACTTTAAGCATTTGTCTTGCTCAGAGTTCTACAAGTATATTGCAAGCCAACTAGGCTACTGCTTTTACGACTCCATGCAGTACGGCTGCGTCTACTGTACACTGGAAAATTAATGCAGTTTGGCACTGCTTTAACAGCCATGGCTCAATGGTATGGAATTCTGGGATTTGGCATTTTGTGAGATATTTAGCTTTCTCTGGAAAAAAAAAAGTCCTCTCTTGGACATAAGCTGGCCCAGGGGAGCCCAACAAACGTGGTGGAAATCAGAGGTAATTTTGGTGCAGAACAATGTATTTTTTTGCAAAAACATCTTATCTGGGAGGTTCCTGGGACAACAAAAACAGCCTTGGGAGGGCTTGTACTTTGCTCACCACGTTTTAGTGGAAATGGTGGGAGAAGATGAAAGAGAAATGGTAGGACACTGTGTTAGAATGGAACAGTCAATGGAAGAATAAATGGAGGAAAATATGAGTCAGTCAATCCATTTTACAATACAATTGCCCCTCCATGTTTGCAGTTTTGACTTCTGCAGATTTGATTATTCACAGTTTTGATTAATATGTTCTCTCTAGGAATCTCTAGGCCCTCCAGTGAGATTCTGCCAGATGTTGACCATAGAGTCAAGCTGGAGGACATAGAGATTCCTAGAGAAAATAATTCTCTAGGGATCTGTTGTAGGTCCTCCAGTGCAATTCTATGGTCAACCTCTGCTGGATGTTGGCCATAGTGTTGCACTGAAGAACCTAGAGATTCCTAGAGAGGTATTCTCTCAGATTATTTAAAAAGTGGGTTTTTATTTGCATTTCCTCCCATTTTCATAGGGGTCCTGCATCCCTAACCCCAGTGAATGCGGAGGGCCCAGTTTATAGTCAGCTCTCCATATCCATGGAAGGAATCCATACAGTGAATCCATGCATTCAATAATCAATGACTTGGAAAATATATATTTTTAAATATATAAATTCCAAAAAGCAAACTTTGATTTTGCCATTTTATGTAAGGGGCCACTATATTTAATAGGACTTGAGAATTGATGGATTTTGGTATCTAAGGGAGGGTCCTGGAACCAAACCCCAGTAGATACCAAGGGCCCAGTGTAGTTACTTTTTTGGATGTCAACTCCCAGTATCCCCCAGCGAACATGGAGGGCCCATTGTACAGAGTTCACAGGGAGGCTGGATACCAGAAGAGCCTGAGGGCCAAACTAGACAAAATGCCATTCATTCACGCCATCAGCAATTGCTTGAGCAGCTTTAAAAACAAAAAATAAGTTGGCACATATGATGAGGTCTCCGATCCAGATCAAAATCAAAAGGAGAAGTAAAGGATTAAATCCCAGGCCCAACTTCCAATCCTGGATTCAGGGCTGCAAGTTCCTTTTGGTTAAAAAGCCATCCGTGCAAAGAAGGTTAGGCATCATTTGGCCCTTAGGGAAAAAAGGATGCATAGTCTCACCTCGCATTTAAATGGCTTCTCCCCTGAGTGCTGGAGAGAATGCACCTTCAGCGACATGCTTCGCTTGAATGACTTCCCACAGGTTTCACAGGTGAAGGGCATGTCCTTGGTATGTGCTAGAGAGCAAGGAAAGAGGAACAGGGGTTATTGTGTAAAGCTGGACATGAAAGTCCAGAACACACTGTTTCAACTGCATTGGCAAGAGGACATAGGTCTGAACACTTTCACCATTTGACTAGCAGACTCAGGATGGATGATGTGTTAGAAATTTTCTTTCCAGCCCTCTAACCTTCTGCATGTGGGTAGATTTATTTGAAATTTAAATATAGCCAACTGGTCAAGATCCTTCTTTTGCAATCAGAAATAGGGCGATCCAAAAAGCGCAGTCCTGTTGCAATTCTGATCAGGCAGCAGAGCAAAACAGGAAATTTTAGAGTGAAGAGCAGTTGCAAATTTGCAAGAGCAATCAAGGACTGGATCAACCTTCCTAAACTGTAGTGTTCATGATTCTGGCAACGCCAGGGCGTAAGTGATGTTTTTAACTGGGGAGGTCTGTCAAAATCTTCACAGTTGTAACAACGAAGGACTGCTTAATTATTTGCCACTAGGAGTTCACCAATAAAGCAAAGCAACAACCTCTGGCAACTGGCTCTTTCTCCTCTCCTTGCTCCCTCTAAGGGTGCATCTACACTGTAGAATTAATGCAGTTTGACACCACTTTAAGAGCTGCAGCTGCAAATGATGGAATCCTGGGATTTGTAGTTTTACAAGGTCTTTAGCTTTCTGTGTCAGCATGCTGGTCCTTCACCAAACTACAAATCCTAGGATTCTGTAGACGATCCAGTTACAGTGGAGTCAAACTGCATTATGTCTATAGTGTAGATGCACCCTGGGCCTCCAATTAGTGAGCAATCTGGTACTTTGCAGGTCCTTTTGTCTATAAATGAGGGTCCTTCGGAACCCCAACAGCTGCCCTGCTCAGGTCTTGCAAATTTATGGCTGTCTTATCTTTGACTGAAGCAATCCATCTGTATTGCAGTCTCCCTCTTCTCCTATTGTCTTCCACATTAATCAACCATTGTCATCTTCCCCAGCTACAACTCATCTAATTGTTGACTTATATGTTTAGTAATTTTAACACAATCTAATTAACAAGCCCAAACCATAAACATTCAGAAAGAAAATGATAAAGAAAAAGAGTAAAAAAAAGCAATAAATAAAGCAAAATACATGCACATATACAACTAAAACTACTATAATATATAGTACTAAAACAATGAAGACTAACTAGCTAAACACTGCTCTCACCACCCTCCATCCAGACTGCAGTGAGAAGGAGGGAAAGCAAACAAATAAATAAGTATAAATAAAAATATATTATTCTACCATTATAGTTGCAACTAGATAATTCTCCTAGAATTACTATAGGTTGAGTCTCCCATATCCAGATTTACAAAATGCAAAATAAAAGATAAACCCAAAACTTTTTTTCATGAGTGGTTGAGCTAGTGACCCCTTTGCTTTCTGACAGTTCAGTATACACACATTTTGTTTAATGCACAAAATTATTAAAAATATTGTATAAAATTACCTTCAAGCTATACGTAACATAAATCAATTTTGTCACTATAGACTTGGGCCCTCCAGGTTACCTTACTATGGATGTATATGTAAATACAGGTACCGGTATTCCGAAATTTAAAAAAGTGCAAAATTCACAACATTTCTAGTCCCAAACATTTCCAATAAGGGAGACTCAGCCTGTATAAGCGAGTCTTTTTTTTTCCCTCTCTGGATCACAGGGTGGGCATAGCTAAAAATTATTTCATTGTTAGATTTCTTATTGCTCATACAATCCAAAAATGGTTTCCAACCTTCCAAAAATCTTCAATTGGTTTTGTCCTTTCAAGCTTACATCAGACTGGCAACTTGGGACAACTCACCAAATTGTTGACCACTGCCCATGCTAGCTGGGGCTGATGGGGGTTAGAGTCCAAAACATCTGGAGAGTAGGCAAATACCTACCCTTGCACTAAGCAAATTCCCGCCTCCTCTCTTATCCCACTCACCAACCATGTGTTTCCGCACATGCGCCATGGTGTAGAATTTCTTATCACAGATCTCGCAGGAGAACTTCTTCTCTGCGTAGCCGTGGACAATCTTGTTGTGTTCATGGAGGGACCAGAGCTTTTTAAAGGCTTTCCCACACGTTATGCACTGCAAAGAAGTCATACATCATTGTGGAGGAAAGAAGAATCCATTAAAAACTTACAACATGTTTCCCCCGGCCCCAGCAAAAGTTCACAGGCACCTATTGGATTGCTTGGATGGGATGCCGATAAGCCAGGTTTTTAATTTGAATTTTGAAATTAAATTTCTGGGACTTTATTATTATTATTATTATTATTATTATTATTATTATTATTATTATGGAAACTACACTGTGGGACACACCAGTGCTTCTCTGCTATGCTCTGAACACATGCACACCTTTTTTTCCTCTTTTTTTACAGAAGGAAGGATTGCCTTCTCACATATAATCCACTCTGTACACTAAGGTTTCTTGGAGAACATTTACTTCAACAGGACAGGATTAGGCTGGCAATTGTCACCCAGAGGACATTTTCTTCAGCCACCCCTAGACTGTGGAATGACCTGCCAGGAGAGATTTGACAGCTAAGCATGCTATCTGAATTTTTTAAGAATTCAAATGACAGGAAAAGAGGTCCCACCTCAATATAGGAAGAACTTCCTGACAGTAAGAGCTGTTCAACAGTGGAAGACACTCCCTTGGAGTGTGGTGGAGTCTCCTTCTTTGGAGGTTTTTAAAAAGAGGCTGGATGACCATCTGTCAGGGATGCTTTGATTGTGCCTTCCTGCATGGCAGAATAGGGTTGGATTACATTGCCCTAAGGGGTCTCTTCCAACTCTATGCTTCTAGCATTAAAGACTTAGAACCAGTATGGTGTAGTAGTTGGAGTGTTCAACTACGACTCTGGAGACCAGGATCTGATTCTACCCTTAGCCATGGAAACCCACTTAGGTGACCCTAAGGAGACCCTATCATGGGGTTTTCTTGGCAAGGTTTATTCAGAGAAGGTTTGCCATTATCTTCCCCTGAGTATAAGAGTATGTGATTTGCCCAAGGTCACCCAGTGGGCTTCATGGCCAAGTTGGATTCGAACCCTGGTCTCCAGAGTGGTAGAATTCAAAGATATAGCCATGTAAGTCTGTAGAATCAGTATGTAGAGAGATCTTGTAGCACCTTTGAGACTCACTGAAAGAAAGAAGTTGGCAGCATGAGCTTTCATAGACTTCAGTCTACTTCCTCAGATGCATTCCACTCTGAAGTCTACGAAAGCTCATGCTGCCAACTTCTTTCTTTCAGCGAGTCTCAAAGGTGCTACAAGATCTCTCTACATACTGATTCTACAGACTAACATGGCTATATCTTTGAATTTCGTAGACTTCGAAGGCTCATGCTGCCAATTTCTTTCTTTCAGTTAGTCTCAAGGTGCTACAAGATCTCTCTACATCTTGGTCTCCAGAGTTGTAGCCCAAGACTAAACCTCTACACCATGCTGGCTCCCACACATTTTCTGTGTTACTGATTTCAGCTGCTGATCAACACTAAACACTCAACGCTAAAACTACTCACCTTGGTTGCAATTCTGCTTCCTGCCACTAACTGGCATTGCTGCAATAGGCAAAGCCAAACTTGGGAGTTGTGAGCCAAGAGGATGACAAATTCCTTCTCAAAAACTCTTGTAGCATTCAGATCAGCCCAGCAAGAGATGCCAAGGATATCAGTGTGGGATGAGAGGACTCAGTTCTTCCAATGGTACATAGCCTTCAACAATGTCATCCCATTTCCAATGCGTTTCCAACCATCAACCGATACAAGTTGAGTCCCCCTTATCCAGAATTCCAACATCCAGCATACTCCAGAATCCAAAATTGTCTACACAGGTGGGCTGAGATAGTGACACCTTGGCTTTCTGATGGTTCGCCGTACGTCAACTTTTGTTTCATGCACAAAATTATTAAAAATACTGTGCATAAACTGACCTTCAGTCTATGTGTATAGGTTTATATAAAACATAAATGAATTTCAAATATGTGGGAGTTTTGGATTTTGGAGTATTTTGGATTTCCAGACAAAGAATACTCATCCTGTATACTCAACCCTCCTTGTTGATCTTCCAGAGCAGGGGTAGGCAACCTTTCCCCTTTAAGGGCCAAGGGACTTCAGCTCCCAGAAGCCTCAGCCATGTTGGCCAATAGTCCCATGTTGGCCAATAGCTCCTGGGATTCTGGGAGCTGAAGTCCCTCGGCCCTTAAAGGGGACAGGTTGCCTACCCCTGTTCCAGAGGCAGGCTAGGAAATTTTTATTCAGACCAGCTTTTAAAATAGAAAGACTTTAAAGCATGGGTTGGGGTGTGTTGTATTGTTTTAAAGTGTTTTTATCTCTTTTAACTGTATTTTTTAATGAGTGATCTGTTAATACTGCAGTAGTGGATCCCTGGTATCTGCTGGGGTTTCGTTCCAGGACCCCATGGATACCAAAACCTGTGGATATGCAAGTCCCCTTAAATACAATGGAGAGTAATTTTTCCCAGCCCTGGGTAAACTACTACTCTCATGGTGAAAGAAAAACCTGCCATCCTCCTTTCTAGTAACGCATAGCACCCACTCATACTCCGAATGGCAGTGGCATCACTAGGGTTGGTGTCACTTGTTGCGGTAACTCATGGTGTCACCCGCATTGACCTCCTCCCATACCACACCATACACAGAATAGAATCATAAAATCCTAGAGTTGGAAGAGACCCCAATGGTCATCTAAACCAACCCACCTTCTGTTATGTTGGAATACACAATCCAAGCACCCCCAACAGATGGTCATTGGGGCTCTCTTTAAAAACCTCCAAAGAAGGAGACACCACCACTTCCCTAGGCAGCATCTCCCACTGTCAAACAGCTCTTACCATCAAGAAATTCTTCCTAACGTTTAGGTGGAACATTAGGTTCCACCTTTTCTGTAGTTTGAATCCATTGCTCCGTGTCCTAATCTCTGGAGCTGCAGAAAGCAAGCTTGCTCCATCTTCAGTATGACATCCTTTCAAATGTTTAAACAGGGCTATCATATCACCTCTTTACCTTCTTAGTATCCTTAGTAAAGTTTTTTAAACTAATGTTACCCATAAATTGCAATTCCTGTATATCACTAGATGCAGTGGAACTAGTTGTGACGTAAACAATTAGCAAAATTAGAATTATACCTTTAAATGACAATATCATGCGCACAGCCTAAATGTATTTATATGTACACAGTTTCATCTGGTAAAAGTGAAAATTTGATAAGAAGTGATGTTATTTAAGATTTTTTTTTTAATTTTTTAAATTTAATTTTTAAAAAATATCCTGAGGCTACTCCATTTTTCTCCCATTGAACTTTGCCCCACTCATACCTTCTTTTCTGCTGAACTCCAGCGTTTTAAAGGGATGCAGATGAACACCAAAGCCTGTTTCCACCAAAAGGCAGATGGGTTGGGGAGCAGTGCTGTCACACACCCCCATTAGACCAGAGGTGTGGCCCCCTGAGGCCTTTGGACCAGCCCCAGGCCGGTCCTGCCGCCCCCGCTGCCGCCCGCCATGATGATATTGATTATTGTTGTTATTACTTGTTCTTGGGGTGTTCTTGGCAAAATCTCCACAGAGGTTTTGCCATGGCTTTTCTGGGGCTGAGAGAGAGTGCATGCATATTTTTTTTATTTTTAAAAAATATTTATTTATTTGTTTGTTTGTTTGTTTTTGGTGCTTCGGCCCCCCCAATTGTCTGAGGGACAGCAACTCGGCCCCGGCTCAAAAAGGTTGCCTACCCCTGCATTAGACTGTCATCTGATGCATCCACACACCCCTAGTGACACCCCTGCCCAGTGGTGACAGCTGGCATCATCCCAGTGGGGAACCAAAGCACCAGCCACAATGAGGGCAAGGGAGGCCTCACCTGGATGTTCTTCTCACAGTCAGTCTGGTGGTGCAACAGCAGCTCGCTCTCCAGCAGAAACCTCTTGCCACACTTGTCACAGATCTGCATGCGGCTGTGCGTGACATTCATGTGCTTCTCCAGGTACCAGCGGTTGTTGAAAACCCGTGGGCACTTCTGGCAGGGGTAGTGCTGCTTCTCCTCCAGCTTGACCTTCTGGCCAAGACTGTCTTGCTCCTTCATCTTCTTCCTGCCTCTTTGGTCTTTTCCTTCCTCCTCAACTTCTTCTTCCTCTACCTCCTCTTCCCCTTCTTCCAGCACCACTGCAATGGTGGCCATCTCCTGGGATGGGGTGGACACAGCCATCTTGTTGGCCTTGGCTAAATTACTATTGGGCTTGCGATTGGCCCCAGACTTCTCTGTTTTCATCTCAGCCATTGTTTCCTCACTATCCTCATCTTCTTCCTCTTCCTCCTCAGTAGTCTCTTCTACATCCTCCTCTTCTGTGTGCTCTTCCTCCTCTTCCTCCTCCTCCGCTTCAGCATCCTCATCATCTTCTTCCTCACCTTCCCCATTTTCCTCCCCTCCACCCTCCTTAGCGGCATGCCTTTCCCCTTCAGGCTGCCCAATCACTGTCGTAACAGTCGCCACTTGGTTGGCACCTGCAGATTTCCCCTCCGTCCCTTTTGAGACGTTGAGGGTCTGGTTGTTGAGGTTGACTTCTACAATGATCTGTTCGCCACGGTTGTAAGAACCCTGATCAGCCAGGTCCACCTCAGATTCCTCACCCTCCACTTTGCAAACAGGAGGGCCACCCTCTTTTTCCTCCTTGTAATACTTCTTCCCGGCTATGGCTGAGAGGTTCTGATTGCCGCCCCGTGTAATGCTATCCTCCACCCGCAACGAATAAGGGTCGCTCCCTTCCCGGGCATAGATCTTAGGGTGAGGAGAATCCATCTCTTGCTTGATGTCGCAGTAGTACTGAGATGGAACACTTTTGCCACAGTTATCTGGCGGCAATGCCATATTGCTTGCCATGGCCAAGCTGAGAGAGCGAGTGTCGATGAGCTCCTGGCAAGAGGAAGCAATGTTGCTCATCTGCAAGACAGCCGCAGCATTCAGGACGTCTTGAACGTTCAATACGTTGACCAAGAGCTTGGAAGTGTAGATGAAATTCAGGATCTGCTGGAGACCTTGTGAGGTCAAGGCCTCCAGGGAAAGCTCCACTCGCTGGAGCTGCTTGTTCCGGGTAAAGAGGGAGTGGAAAAATGGGCTGTAGGCAGCAAGGACACCCTTGTGGGCTGGGAAGACACTCTTCTGTTGCACGAGCACAATGTCGATGTCGCACAGGTCTGGTTGAAAGAGGCGCTGCTCGTTCAGTTTGTCCATCAAACGGGTGAAGTGGAGAGCTACATCCTCCACCAAAGAGTACTCAGCTGTTAGGTAGTCAGTTGTCTTTTCAACTATCAGCTGTCAGGAAAAAAAGCAGGAGGAGAAAGAAAAAAAGAAGATGAAGAAAGACTGTATGGAAACTCAACCCGTCTCCTTTTTCTTCAAACGGCCTAAGCCTGACCAGCTTAAGACTGCTTCCTAACCTGTGTCTAATCGTGTCTGTTACGACCAACTGGGAAAGATCTGCTCCATGGCCTTGTACGTACTTTTTTAAAAATCCAAAATGCAAAGTTTGATTTTTGCCATTTTATATAAGGGATAGCATTTTATAGCAGGCTGGGGTTTGGTTCCAGGACCCACAGATACCAGAATCTGTGAATGCTCAAGTCCCATTAAATACAATGGTGTAGTAAAATGGTGTCTCTTACATAAAATGGCAAAATTAAAGTTTGCTTTTTGGATTTAAAAAAAATATATTTTCAAGGCATGGATGATTGAATCTCTGCATACAGAGGGCCGACTGTACTATGGCACTGTATATAATGGGACTTAAGCATCTACAGATTTTGGTATCCATGAAAGGGGGCTCCTAGAACCAAAACCCAGTGGATACCAAGGGCTCACTGTACTCTAAGGATTCCTGTTTACTTTCTCTTTTAGAAAATGGCTTCAGTTGGGACAAAAATGGTGCAGGGGCAAAAATATGCCCCAAACGCACCCTTACACCCCATAGAGGCAGAGTGCCAGCATGATATGGTGGTTTGAGTGTTGCACTACAACTCTGGAAACCAGTTCCAGTAACAACAAAAATCCACCAAACAGTGACACCTTTAGTGGGCCAACCAAAATGCACAATATACATGTTGCTAGCTTTTGAAGCTTCACTTGCTTCTTTATCAGGCAAGGTGTTACAAACCAAACAGGAGAAAAAAATAGAAGATGTTATTCACAGGCTTGCATTTTGCTGTTTCTCTTCTTAGTTAAGATGGTATGGAGGGGCAAATCTTGTAGGCTGGTACCACCTCCTTCTGGCCATGTGGTAACTGGAAACCAGTGTTCAATTCCCAGCTTGGCCATGAAACCCACTGGGTGACCTTGGGCAAGTCACATGCTCTCAGCCACAGGGAAAGACAATGGCAAACCTCTTCTGAACACATCTTGCCAAAGAAACCCTATGATAGGTTTGCTTTAGGGTTACCATAAATTGGAAACTACACATACATGTAGAGAGAGTAAACAAAATCTCCAAGGCTTTGATAACAAGCCATGTTTTAACTTGGTGTCAAAAAGAATGCAGCATCAATGTTAATTCAACCCCTAAATGGAAAGGTCCAGTAAAATGCAACAAAAACAATACAGGCAAGAAGTAGTAAAAGGCATACTGAAATATTTGCTTATATTCTGAAGCTTTGTACAATTGGTGGTGTTTCAAACTGATGGCTAGAAACACAGAAGACAGAAAGATTTCTGATGGGATTTTGGGGGTGCCACCACCAAGGAAGCCAGACTTCAACTTTACCAATCGTGTGTGGCTTAGGTTTGTTGTTTTCCTCTTCCCTCCCCATTCCTTCTTCTTTCTGAGCCTCATCTTTCAGACTGAAAAGTCTGAAGGAAGAGACTTTTGGCCAGTCAATCAATCAACCAATCTATAAAATCTATTCTCTCTACATCACATGCATCACACCCATTGCTTAATAAGGACACTGTGAACATAACTTTGTGTTTACAAAGTTTACAAACTTTACAAAGTTTATGAACATTGAAAGCATCAATCACAAAAAGCTATGGAACACTCTCAAAAACATGGGGGTCCCATTACATTTGACAGTCCCGAAGAGAAATCTGTACTCAGAACAACAGGCCACTGTTAGGACAGAATATGGAGAATCAGAATGGCTCTCAATTGGCAGAGGTCAGACAAGGCTGCATTTTATCACTCTACTTGTTGAACTTAGTCATAGAGACTATCATAAGAAGAGCAGGTTTAGACTTAGAAGAAGGAAGACTGAAGATAGGAGGAAGGAACATTAGAAGCCTAAGCTATGCAGATGACACCATATTACTAGCGAAAACATCATGGACTTGGAAGAATTACTACGGAAGGTCAAGGAAGAAAGTGCAAAGTCAGAACATAAAGGGGAAAAAATAATGACCATGAAAGACCTACACAAATTCAACCCAGACAATGAGGAAATCAAAATAGCAAAAGATTTCTCTTATCTTAGATTAAACATTGGACAGAATGGAAACTCCAGATAAGACAGAAAATTAGGAATGGGAAGGGGCAGCAATGAAAGAACTAGACATGCTCTAAAAAAGCAAAGATTGAGCACTTAAGTTACAATTATCCAAGACATTGTATTTCCCATCACTATGTACAGATGTGAGAACTGGACAGTGAAGAAAGTGGATGAAAAGAAAATCAATTTGTCTGAGATATAGTGCTGGAGAAGAGTGCTAAGGATATCGTGAACAGCCAAAAAGACAGATAAATGGTTCCTTGAGCAGATCAAGCCTGAAATACCCCTAGAAACCAAGATGATCAAATGGAGGCTGTCATACTTTGGCCACATCATGAGAAGGCAGGACTCACTGGAAAAGATAATAATGCTAGAAAAGGTAGAAGGCAGAAGAAAGAGAAGAAGATTGCATGCCAGATGGATATACTCAACCAGGGAGGTCACAGGCCTGAGCAAAATGGTTAAGGGGTTTTGGATATGTCTCATCCACAGGGTCACCATGGCTCTAGATCAGGGGTAGGCAACCTTTTCCCTTTAAGGGCCAAAGGACTTCAGCTCCCAGAATCCCAGGAGCTATTGGCCAACATGGGACTATTGGCCAACATTGGTGAGGCTTCTGGGAGCTGAAGTCCCTCGGCCCTTAAAGGGGAAAGGTTGCCTACCCCTGCTCTAGATTGACTCAAGGATAATTAACAACAGTAACAACCAACTGCATTCACAGCCTAAAACACACAACAATTTCAAAAAAACAACAACAAAGAGATGGTAGATGTTTAATCCGGGATTTGCAGAGCAAGGAATTTCTGCTTCTAATAGCCTCAACATATATCTAGGGTAAGGCAAAGAACAATCACAGCCAAGGTGTCATATGAAAGAAAAAGAGCACAAAAACTACTGACCTTCACAAGGGAATCCTGGTAGCTATCACTCAGAAGTTCCTTGCACATCTTCAGCAAGGTAATTGCAACCCATTAAAATTGTGACTCATTTGCAAGGTTAAGATTGCTCATTAAGATGAGTTAAAGCACATTGGCTGGTAGCTGATATATATATATATTGTAGTTGTTTAACTTTTTTAAACTGCCAGGGGCAAAGTGTCACCTCCAAAACTTCTGAGTCACATTTGAAGAAGCTTTCTAGTAGCAACCCAGCCATTGGAAAGAACAGCCGCCCCTTACTTCGAGAGAGATGAAAAGGTTCTTTGATGAAGTTCAGGGAATTGGCTCAAGAAGAAGGAAGGAAGGAACCCCTTTGGGCTTTCAAAACAGCAACAGAAAACCTGAGAAAGTAAAGGAGGCCTCATATGCACCTTAGGCTGGATCTACACTAGTAATAATAATAATAATAATAATAATAATAATAATAATAATAATAATAATAAAAATCCATACCCACCATTATTTTGGTGCTGTTGGAATACACAACATATTGTCATTTTCACAGTGAAAGTACTTTGTTTAGGCTGCAATGCAATGTAGAAAAACTCACTTTTTACTCTGCCGTTTCTGGGTAAAAAAGGCTTTTTCTGGGTTTTTTGCAACATGTGTCTTGCCAGATCAGTGTGGCATCAGGATGTGTGTGGGGGTAGTTGGGGGACAGGACAGACTAGTGAGCTCCATTCAGTAAGTATTTCAACATTTTTTTCTCTTTCATGGTGGATCCGCGTGCATGTCTGTGCATGCTTTAACAAAACAAGCCAAGAAAGCAAAGAAAATCTACTCAAGATATATTTCAGCAGGCACACAACTAACATGGGTCCCTCCTATGTGCACCTTAGTGTTGTTGACAGCTACATCATAACCTGCTAAAGGGCTGATGTGGCCAAGCTGCTCCAATGTCACAGCAGGAGGAGGCAGAATGGTCCTTGGTTGCTACAGGTTGACCTGCTCCAATATCATAATTAGATCCATTGTATTGACTTCTCGCTAAGATGGCAGCAGACTCCAGTTTAAAATGCGATGTGTAGTGGGAACAGATTTCTGCTTGCATGGAGGAAACTCTTACTTAGCTAATTGGCAAGGCACAGGGCACTCCAGCAATCCCTGGCATCTCCAGGTCAAACAGATCAGGTAGAGAGTGATAGGAAAGAGTTTTATTTGAATGGAGCTCCTGAGAACTGCTCCCAGTCAAGATAGAAAAGAATAGACCAGTGATGGCGAACCTTTTAGGGGTTGAGTTCTTTTAGTTCAGGCACTCAACCCCTAAAAGTTTTGCCATCACTGATATAGGTTAACCTTCCAAGAGAAGGCTAGTAGAAAGTCAAACTAGGAGATGAGAATGAAGGTGGATGGATATGAAGCCAGGAGGTGCACAGAAGGAAACCAGGTGTGTGTGTATCTGTGTGAGTTGTGGTAGATAGTAAACTTGAATTACTCCACAGCCACTGTGAAGACTAAATACAAATATTTGAGCAAAGCAAATGAGGTTTTTGCACCAAGCAAAGTTTTTGGAATTCTAGGCATCCAGAAGAAACGACAAGTCCAAACCACTACAGAAGAGTGACTATTACAGAAGAGGCATCCACAGTAGTCTAGAGGTGCAAGGGACAAGAAATGGGAAATGTGGAAACAGGAGAGGCAGATGCCAACAGCAAGATTCAAAATACCTGACAGATCCCAGGATCCCATAAGGGGGAGCCTTGGCACTTAAAGTGGTAGTTAATGTGGCATCAAAGCAGATGACTGTGTAGTGTGGAAAAGATCTAAGATTGGTGGGTCTGTGAGTTGGTTAAAAGCCATGCAAACAAAGCAGGCAAGATCAGCTTATTTTTGCACAATGTTTTGCATTTTTCCTAGTCATTGTGACTGGCAAGGGAAGTCTGACCTGCTGGCTACAGCGTCCCCCTGCTGCCCCATTAGCAGATGTTACAGATTGCAATAGCTCCTGCCTGTTGAATACTGAATATCGAAAGTGCTAGAAACATGTGTATAATGTTTTTTTTTTTAGCACAGCCAATATCATTTCAGGAGGTTAAATGCTACAGATGGGATCGCATTCCATGCTTCAAGAAGGCAACTGAATCCAGTGGTAACTCAACCCAGCTTTGCTCTGAGTGGCTTTCTCCAAAGAATGGTCTTACAAAATCAATGTTGGAATGATAACGCCAGAGTCTTAATTACAAAGATAAGCCCTAAACTGTGCTCTGTGCTAAGAAAAAGAACAAATGATGGAACAATCTGGAGTGGGAGGGTTTGGCTTCCCTTTCTTGCTAGCAGCTGCTCTCAAAAAAATCATTGCATAATCTGACCCTGATCCAAGTTCTCTCCCTCAATATGGCATGCTATGCTTTTCCTGCCGTCCTCCTCAGTCTCTCTCCCTTCTCTCCAACTTGCTTCATCAGCTAACGTTTTGTGGCTGGCCTCTACAGAGACAAGACCTAGGCAATCTTGAACAATTGAGACTAGTGCCAGGAAACTAGATTTAGTTTTTTAAATGATTTGTGGATTGGGAGCAGGGACAGATGGGTGACGGGAGAAGAGAGAAACCAAGAAACTTGATTAAATCAGACTGGAATAGGGGAGCTGGGAGAGAAAATAGGAATTATTAAAGCTGTTTGTTGAAAGTGCAGTTGGCTGTCAGTACATATTATGAAACATGGCACATTAACAGAAGCCTAGCCACAAGGACACCACCAGCACACAAAAGATGGTTACGAGCCAAATGGACATGCCTCGGTCCCTAAAAGCTTGTCCAACATCACGAGGCATCAGCCACAATGGAAGACCTTTGTTCTGTTCTAGATGCCTCAGCTCTTGACAATACTAGATGTTCTAGATGTCTCAACACTTGCCCTAAGAAATGCCTACTGTAATCAGGCCAAGATGCACTTTTGTCCAGTCCTCTTATTTCCAGCAGTGGTCAGTACCTTATATGACTGCTCAATGCTTATACACAGACCAAGTTTCGCAACCTGGTACCCTCCAGATGTTTCCTAACCTGGTGACCTCCAGATCTGTTTCACCACATCTCTCAAAATCCAGGTTGGAAAACAAAGCCCCTGTTCTCATAGCCAGATGTCATTGGTAGAAGCTGGCTTCTCATAATTCATCGTATGCTTATGATCAGAAGTGTTCACATCATTCTAGTAACCAAGAACAAACTCACTCTGGTTCATAGGTAATACAGGTCAGACTATCAGGTCATCAAGCCCAGTTCTGTCTACTCCGACTAGCAGTGGTTCACTAACACCCTGAGCAGGGATCTTCTCCATCACCACAACTGGAACCTTTAGAATTGGAACTCCTGCAACTGAACTTGGAAACTCCTGCAGGCAAAGATGATGTCCTACTACAAGTCCCAATGGCCTCAAGTTACAGGTCCTCATTTCAGATGGCAAGCTGTAGATAAATTAGCCATACCTATGTCTACTGAACAGCTAATCAGTTTAAAGGGAAATGATTGATTGTGTTCTATGGGTAGGTATGTGTGATGCTAGACCTGGTCCTCATCAAAGTAAATCAATGCTAATCCTATTTAGTTGTTATCACATCTGGCACATAAACCATCAGGAATGATTTCTGTGCATGCACACTTATTTCAACTTCAAATGCAATACTTTAGCTCATTCAGTTTGTCGAAACAAAAGACACAAAAGACTTCCTTTGTAAACCATCTGCAGCATGTTATTCAATGGGTGGAGAATACATGAAACAAAACAGTGGGCACAAATTCATAGCAGTTTTGCAAACATGCACACTACGGACAAGGAGACCGGGGTTTAGTGTCACAGATGCTGGAAACCTAACGTAGGAAGAGGCTTCAACAAATTTTGCCATAGCTTCCCTGCTAGGCGGTTGACCACTCTTTGCTTAAAAACTTCCAATGAAAGAGAGTCCATCACTTTTGGAGATCTCTTCCACTGTTGAAACACTTTAGATCTGGGAAACTTCTTCCTGATCTTAGCTCAATCCTTCTTTCTTTTAACTTGACCCCCATGGTTTGCTACCCATCCTCTAGAGTCAGCAAAAGAAACCCCCAAAAATGCATCATCTGCTATGTAACAGCACTTTAAACATTTGAATAGAGGCATCACTAGGGGTGTGCGGAAGGCACAGGGTCACAACAGGGAGGGATGTACACCCAGTGGTTCAGTCATTGCTCCAGAATAAACACACCCAAATTGTCCAACGGTTTTCCATAAGAGGGGGCTCATTTCCATTTGCCAGAATATTTGGGCTGCTGCTGGAGTATCCTGGGTCTGAATTCCTCCCTTACCTGTTGCAGGTTTCTGCAAAATGACAAGTAACCATCTTCCCTGGTCCCTGCGAGTCGCTCTGAGGTCGGAACATGACCTCAGAGCAAGTCGAATCTGCAGAGGAACTCAGCAGGGACATTCACAGGGACTGAATGTTGCTTTGGGTTTTCCAGAAAACAGAGCACAAAACGTAAGCCTTTTAAATGTAGGACAAGGGGTGGAAACCACAAATCGGGTCCCACTGTTGTGTAAACAGGTGTGAAGCTGGGCAGATGAATTGTAGGAGTGGTGGCTGAAAAACTGATAACCATTGCTCTCCCCAAGGTGGTCTTTACAGTCTAGATTTTAGCTCACCTTCATGCAATCTGCACTGCAGAAATAACAGTTTGACACTGCTTTAACTGCCATGGCTCAAGGATATGGAGTTCTGGGATTTGCAGTTTTCAGAGTTATTTAGCCTTCTCTGCTAGAAAGCTCTTGTGCCACGACAAACCGCAAATCCTAGGATTCTATAGCACTGAGCCATGGCAGTTAAAGAGGTGTCAAACTGCACTATTTCTGCAGTACAGATGCAACCCTTGATAGACCCCTCTAAAAACTGGTCTTTTGCTAGTATTCCCTTTAAATCAGTAATAAAACAAAACATTATATGGCGAGCCAGCGTGGTGTAGTGGTTTGAGTGTTGGACTATGACTCTGGAGACCAGGGTTCAATTCCCAGCTCAGCCATGAAACCCACTGGGTGACCTTGGGCAAGTCACACACTCTCAGCCTCAGGGGAAGGCAATGAGAAACTTCCTCTGAACAAAATCTTGCCAAGAAAACCCTGTGATGGGCTCGTCTTAGGATCGCCATGAGGTGGAGACAACTTGAAGGCACACAACAACAGCAACAACATTATATGGCTCTGAACCAGAGATGCGGAGACAGCATCCACCAGTTCTTTACATGCATGGTTTTATCCTGTGTTTTCCCTCCCAATGAAAGCTGGAAATGGGCCCAGCTGGTCATATCTCTGGGGCAGTGAGAAATGGCTGCAGAGAAACCCATGACAAAATTTGTCACAGCCATGGGATGCCTAGTTCTAGCAGCGTCCTGGCAGTGCCGCCTTATTCTATTATCGGAGGCATTCAAGGTCACTTCGGTCTTGCCCATCCTCCCGGCTTTATTCCCAGAGAAGGCCATTGTCACAACTGAACAGCTGCCCGGAGTGACAGAAGTGCAAACCCCACTAACTGATGCAACGGTTAGAAGCGTGGAAGCTAAATCGCCTTTTCTTCCCTCCAAAAGACAGTGCCTTCCCCACCAGCCTTTGCCCTATTCCCTGCATGCATTTCCAAATTCAGCTCTTCCTTATAAAAATCCCGGAGGAATCCATTCTTACTGAGAAGGGACATCTGGTAAGATGTGCAAAAACCCCATCCCATCAATGTCCGAAGGATTTTTTTTTTCCAGCTCAGCAAAAACATCGCTCTGGATTCTGCAAGACATTTATCTGAAACAGAGCTTGGAAAAAGTTAACGTTTTTAGACTGGGCAACTGAAATTCAAGACCAAGAAAAGTTGGTACATATTCTGTATATAACAGGCATGGTGCCAGCATGGCATAGTGGTTTGCATGTTGGACTACAACTCTGGAGACCAAGGTTCGATTCCTTGCTCAGTCATGAAACCCGCTGGGTGACCTTGGGCAAGTCACACGCTCTCAGCCTCAGAAGATGGCAATGGCAAACCTCCCCTGTACAATTCTTGCCACGAAAAAGCTGTGACAGGGTTGCCATCAGTCATAAACAACTCGAAGGCATACAACAACAACAGCCAATAAAGCATGTCTGCCTAAAGTTTACTTATTTCACATATTTTGGCCAGACAGAGAGCCGGACCTGAGCCATGGAGGGTAGCGATGCTGAAAATGTCAATTCCAATAGGTTTTGGAGGAGCTTGCGAATGTATTTAAACTTCAAAAATAATTATGGCAGCGAAAAAAAGAACATGGGGGCCACCTAAACTGACCCCAGGAAATTCATCACAAACACATATACAAGTATGCATACACACGAACACACCATCTTAGATTTCTTCTCACATTATCGAGGACTAGAAACTTGCCTTGTATTTTGTTGCTTGCTTTTTAAAGGTAAACTTGGGATTCTCCCAAAGTGGAACTTTTGTCTTTGATTACCATTGCCAATCTCAAAAGACACAGCCTCACATATCATACAAATTTTAAATCCTTTTTGGGATCAAAACAGATCCCTGGGATTATAGTAAATCACCAAGCCTTTATAAGCAGATCACTAAACATCCACTTCCCCAGCCAGTATCCTTGCACTAGCCTCGTACAATAGAGGATGAAAGCTGAATTCTCAGACACGGCAATCACTTTTCTCTCATGATAAAGCATCTTTGCAAGTACGTTGAGTCTCCCTTATCCAGAATATTGAAATATTCCAAAAACCACAACCTTTTTTCACAGGTGGCTGAGATTATGTTTTGCTTTCTAATGGTTCAGTGTATACACAAATTTTGGGCTAGTTTACAAGTAACTGCATTATGCAAATTGCTGAGGATTTTCACACATTCGCGTCAACATTTGTTGTGTCACTTTCCTGCACAAATTTGCATCTCTTCGCCCTCTCTCTGCAAAAAATGAGCAGCCACCCAAATCCGTGTTAAGCAGACGGCTGGCCATACATTTGATAATGCACATATTCATGAATTGTTGTTGCATTGTGCCTTCAAGCCATTTCCAACTTGTGGTGGCCCTAAGGCAAACCTATCACAGGGGAGCGTTCTTGGCAAGTTTCTTCAGAGAGGGTTTGCCATTGCCATCCTCTGAAACTAAGAACCTTTGCAGACTGCCAGAAATAGTGCAAATTGAGTCCACTTTAAGGGTTAGGGTTAGTGCTAGGGAATCATGGGAATTGGTTGTTGTTTTTTTCTGAGACATATAGCCTTCTCTGTCAGAGAGCTCTGGTGCCACAATAAAATACAGTTCCCATGATTCCCTAACCCTAACCCTAAAAGTGGACTCAATTTGCACTATTTCTGGCAGTCTGCAAAGGCCCTAAGAGAGTGTGATTTGCCCAAGGTTACCCAGTGGGATTCCATGGCCAAGCCAGGATTCAAACCCAGGTCTCTAGTGTCATAGTCCAACGCCCAAACCACTACGCCATGCTACTCGTGAATACTCCGGTAAAAACCACAAATACTTTTTCCCCCAGAGTTGGTGGAGTGTCCCCCCCATAAGCACACAAAGCCCAAACTCCTCCAAATCCTGTGTGGCGGGATCACATTCTATTCAGATAGAACGAGGAGCATTTTAGCCATGAGGACAAGCCCATTGTTCCATGTACAAAATTATTACAAATATTGTACAAAATGCATTCAAGCTATGTGTCGAAGATGCGCATGAAACAGAAATGAATTCTGTGTTTAGACTTGGGCCATATCTCCAAGAGATCTCATTAGCTACCTAATGCAAATACAGATATTCCAAAATCCAAAACATTTCTGCTCCCAAGCATTTCAGATAAGGGAGACTCAACCTGTATGATAGTTTAGGTACAAAGGTATCACCGCTAACCCAAACCAGTAAATTCACACAGAGACAAACAGTCCGGGAAAGGGCCAAACCATGGAGACTCTTGGTTTCCAGCTCAGTGGATTGGTGAATTTGAGACCTTCTCATACTACACAATTATAATGCTATGATTCCACTTTAACTGCCATGGTCCCATCCCATGAAATCCTGGGATTTGTAGTCTAGGGAAGGGCATTTGGGAGTCTCAGCCAGAGAAATCAAGTGCCTCACCAAACTATAAACTCCACGATGGAACGATAGCAGTTAAAGGGAAACTAA
>CM034710.1:124672715-124698362 GCA_020142125.1 Phrynosoma platyrhinos | reverse complement strand
CTGGACCTGGGAGGAAAAGCAACGCAGTCCAGCTCTGAATGCCAGCAGCCAGCCAGGCCCAGCTGATCAAAGCCTTGACCTCTTTTGCGCCTGCGCGGGGTTCTTCTTCTTCTTCTTAAAGGGACAGTGCAGCACTAATGCTCCCAGGGCGACTGCTTTGCAAGACAGCAGGTGACGCTGCCCAGGGGAAGAAGGCATCCAGACCAGGTGTTTCCCCCATGGCTGCATCCAAGCTGCTGCAATAACCATGCACACCCCTTTAACTGCCTTGGGATTTGTAGTTTCTCAGCGCTCTTAAATATCTCACCAAACTAGAAATCCCAGGAGGATGCCATGGCATGGAGTCCTAGCAAAGTGGTGTCAAACCGGGCTGCACCCACACTGCACCAACAATAGAGCAGTTTGGATCTTTTAATTGCCATGGCTCAGTAGTATGGAATCCTGGGATTTGTAGTTTTTTGGGGTGTGTGTGTGTGTGTGTGTGTGTGTGTGTATGGAGCCAAAGCTCCTGGCAAGGGAGGCCAAATGCTTCAACGAACTACACATCCCAGGATTCCCTAGCACTCAGCTCTGGCAGTTAAAGTGATGCCAAAGTGGGGCGGATTAAGCCAAGCTACGCCCCATGGCTGCATCCACACTGCAGCAATAATCAAGCACTGTGATCCCGCTTTAAGTGCCATGGCTGCATGGTATGGATCCCTGGGATTTGTAGTTTGGTGGGGGCACCAGAGTTCTCTGGCTGGGAATAGTTCACCAAACTAGAAATCCCAGGATTTCCAAGCATGGAGACATAGCAGCTCAAGCGGTGTCAAAGTGCTTTATTGCTGCACTGTTTGGAAAGTGACTTTTCTTTTCTTTTCTGTAAATGTGTTTATAACTGCTACAAGGAAGATTGGACCTTGGAAGTCCTCTTCCTTTCTCTCTGGCTGCATCCACACCGCAGAAATAATCCAGTTTGACACCGCGTTGACTGGCTCAGTGCTATGGGCTCAGTGCTATGGGATTCTGGGATTTGTGGTTCGTTGTAGTTGTGAACTCTACAACTACAAGTCCCAGCATTCCACAGCACAGCACTGAGACATGACAGTTATAGCAGTATCAAACTGCATTAATTCTGAAGTGCAGATGAAGCTTCTCTTCTTTTCTCTCTCTCTCATTATTTCTACTTTGTTTTGTCCATCCTCTTTTTTGTTCTTTTCTTTTGGTTTGGATGACTTTTGTTGTGCTTTTAAACTTAACTTGAAAGGGAAAGAATATATATAAGTTAATAATAGTTAATAATAATAATAGAATAATTGAAAAGGAAAGATAATGTATGTATATGCATATGTATATAGATATATACATACGCACACACATATACATACAATATCTTTCCCTTTCAATTTTTATTATTATTATTATTATTATTATTATTATTATTATTATTATTATTATTATTATTATTATTATTAATGTCCAGAACTGTGGAAGTTAGTAGTCTGACCACTTCAACTGCCATAGATCCATGCTCTGGAATCCTGGGATTTGTAGTTTGTTTTGCACCAGAGTTCTCTGACAAAGAAGGCTAATTATCTCACAAAAGGACAAATCCCAGAATTCCATAGCATTGAGCAGTGGCAGTTTAAAGTCATGTCAAACCGGATTATTTCTCCAGTGCAGCTGCAGCCTGAGTAGGCATAGAAAGTATTTTTTCCAAAGGCCTTGCCCCACTGTGGAATTAATGCAGTCTGACATTGCTTCAACTCCATGGCTCCAATCTTATGGAACCTTGGGATTTGTAGTTTGTTGTGAGGTCAGGTACCCCACAAAACTGCAAATCCCAGCATGGAGCCACAGCAGTTGAAGGGGTGCCAAATTGCATTAATTCTACCAAGGCCTCTTAAAAAATGAGCCTCCTGTTAACAGCACTCCTTTAACTGCCATGAATCAATGCTATGGAATCCTGGGATTTGCAGTTTTAATGGCCATGGCACAATGCTATGTAGTGTAGATGCAGCCTGAGCTATTCCTGGATAGAATATAAATCAATCATAGCTGGTGCTGATTTGAAAAAACCTGAATTTTAAGCAGTGTGTGTGTAAGAGAAAGAGGAATAGTCAGTCTTTTGTCTGAAGGTAAATGGGTCATGCATGCAGACTTTCTTTGGGTCAGCGATGGCAGTCCTTTCTCTGCAAAAGAGGACTGCTCTGCATCTGGACTCATCTTGACTCCACTTTGTCTTTTGCAGTAACTTCTTCCAGATGTCCCTTATCCTTTGCAAAGCCAGTCAAAACAAGCCTATTTAGTCTGCCTCCCACTCCAACCAGTTTTTAATAAAAAATAATAATTTATCCTTATGATCTTTAACACTCCCCAACTACTAAAATACATGGCCACCTTTCTTGGATGGCTGTGCCTTCAAGTTGTTTCCGATTTATGGCGAACCTAAGGCCATTCCATCATAGGGTTTTCTTAGCAAGATTTCATCAGAGGGGCTTTGCCCTTGCCTTCCCCTGAGGCTGAGAGAGTGTGACCTGCCCAAAGTCACCCAATGGGCTCCATGGCTGAACTAGAAATCGAACCCTGGTCTCCCGAGACGCAGTCCAACACTCAAACCACAATGCCATGCTGGCTCCATGTCTGTTATTTGTTGTTGTTGTGTGCCTTGAAGTCATTTCCGATTTAGGACGATCCCTAAGGTGATCCCATCATTGGGTTTTCTTAGCAGGATTTGTTCAGAGGGGGTTTGCCCTTGCCTTCCTGAGGCTGAGAGAGTGTGACCTGCCCAATGGGTTTCATGGCTGAACTGGCAATTGAACTCTGGTCTCTAGAGTCACAGGCCAACACTCAAACCACTATACCACTCTCTCAATAAAAAATAAACCCAAATAAAATTATCTTAATTGCCACCCACCCACCAATACAGTCAGTCCTCCACATCCAGATTTTTTTTTAAATCCATGGATTCAACCATCCACAATTTGAAAATATTACCCCAAAATATAAATTCCCCAAAAGCCAACTTTGATTTTGTCATTTTATATAAGGGATGCCTTTTTTTTTTTTTTTTTTTTTACTGTTCCATTGTATTTAATAGGACTTGAGCATCCAGAGATTTTGGTATTCAGGGAAGTGACTGGAACCAAACCCCAGCGGATCCCAAGGGCCCTCTGCATTTGGCAAGAAGAAAACTAGAAACCCACACCAAGAACTGATCCTATTAAAATGTCACTATTAGAAACAAAGTGTCAAAAGTACCTGTGAGGCAGGATGTGAATGTATCTGGTTTCTATTCTGATGGTTTCTATTCTGGGGAATGGAGCTCATTTAATTCAGAAAATCTGTGTTTTAGAAAACCAGGATGTTTTCGTACATGTGTAGACTACCTTGTTGCAGCCTTCCCCAACCTGGTCCCTCCATAGCACTACAACTCTCATCAACCTTAGCTAGTACGTCCAGTGACTGTGATGGGAGTTTTAGTGCCATGCACAGTAGGCCCTTGGTACCCCAAGGACCCCCTGTGGATACCAACATTTGTGGATGCTCAAATCCCATTAAATATAGCGGCATAGTTAAGTGATGTCCCTTATATAAAATGGCAAAATCAAGGTTTGCTCACTTATGTACATGCATACATTTAAAACTTTCAAGCTGTAGATGCTTGAATCCATGGATTAAAATATATATATATATCTGTGGATATGGAGGCCTGACTGTACATGGAGGAAACTTCTCCTTAGCATCTTTTTTGAAAGCACAACACAGTAAAGCTGGTTTTTTACTTCCGCATCTGCACTGCAGAAACAATCCAGTTTGACACCACGTTTAATTGCTATGGAATTCTGAGAATTGTAGTTGTGGCACCAGAGCTTTCCGACAGACGCAGCTAAATATCTCACCAAATTACAAATCCCAGGATTGTAGTTGGAAGTGGTGCCAAACTGCATTATTTCTGCAGCCCAGGTCAACGTTAGCTCCCTAGATGATCCCCAAATTCCTGACCCTCCAAGATCACCCCTTTTCAGGCAAAAAAGAGGGCAAATTGTTTTTCCTGTAAACCTTCGGAAGTGGTGATTTCTTTTAATCTACAGTTCCGCAAGATTTAGAGGGCTGCATGATTCTCACTCCTGCTCTAGATCATGGAAGAGCATCTCCCGCATCCAATTCTGGGTACCCCAATTCAAAAGGGATGTTGAAAAGATGGAGCGTGTCCAGAGAAGGGCAACCAAAATGGTGAAAGGTCTGGAAACCATCAAACCCTATGAGTGGCTTAGGGAGCTGGGTATGTTTAGCCTGGAGAAGAGAAGGCTAAGAGGTGATACGATAACCATGTTTAAATATTTGAAAGGATGTCATATTAAGGATGGAGCAAGCTTCTTTTCTGCTGCTCCAGAAAACAAGACCTCAAGAGCAGTGGATTCAAACTACAGGAAAAGGGATTCCACCTAAACATTAGGAAGAACTTCCAGATGGTAAGAGTTGTTCAACAGTGAAAGACACTGCATTAATGTGGTGAAATCTCCTTTGGAGATTTTTGAACGGAGACTGGATGGCCATTTGTTGGGAGTACTTGGATTGTGTATTCCCAATGGTAGGATGGGATTGGACTGGATGGCCTCCAGAGAATAGGACACAGAGCGATGGCTTCAAGTTGCAGGAAAAAAGATTCCAGCTCAACATTAAGAAGAACTTTCTGAGGGCAAGAGCTGTTGGACAGTGGAAAACGCTGCTTTGGAGAGTGGTGGAGTCTTCTTCTTTGAAGATTTTTAAACCAAGGCTGGGTGGCCATCTGACCAAAGTGTTTGGATTGTGCCTTCGTGCATGGCAGAAGTGGGTTGGACTGAATGCCCTTTGGGGTCTCTTCCAATTCTGATTCTATATCCCGAAGTAGTGGAGTGAGACACTGGGAATTGATGTGAGCCACCTAACAACCTCTTGGGTTCTGGCCTTTTAATGGGAAAACGCATGTATTTTGGTTTTACGGCAATATTCATTTCTCACAGTCCACTTCCAAGAATACTTGAGTTACATTAATGCATTTAGGAATTTTTGTCGCAGAGGTGAAGAAATGGGATCATTTCCTTCTCTGACTTGGATTTGCTATCGATGCAAAACACTTTATATAATTCAGAGACATAGTCATGTTAGTCAGGAATATCTGTATGCCAAGGGATCTTGTAGCACCTTTAGGTTATATGTGTAAAGCATATACAAAACATAAATGAATGTGACATTTAGACGTGCGTCCCATCTCCAAGATCTCATTATGTGCAAATATTCCAAAATCCGAAAAAGTCCAAAATCTAAAACACTGCTGGCCCCAAGCAGTTTAAACATTGGGCAATTTACAAAATAATGGACATGAGGTTCAGCTGAATTGAAAATTAGGATTATATCTCCTGTGTCTTTTAAGGTGAACCCAATTAAGTGCCTGATATGGTCTTGCTGTAGGAATTAGTCACACCTCCTTGAAATACAGTCATCCCTTCCTATTCACGGGGGTTATGTTCCGGACCACCTCGCAAATTGGAAAACCGCAAATATTGGAGCCCCATTGCTTTTAATAACCCAATGTGCCCCGCGTGCCATTTTGTTCCTCCTGTCCTCCTGTCCACAGAAATTCAAAACTGCGAATGGGAAGTCAGCGAATCTGGAGGGATGACTGTATGTTACTTATACCAAACCAGGTTTGTTTCTAAGTAAGTTGAAGTCATGCATATGATAAATATTTAGCAACCAATATCTAATAGTTAAATGATTCATGTTTTTAATTTCATCAAAGGAAAAAAATGCCTTTTAAAATGTACAACTTTTGGCGTGGGACAAAAAATACCTATTTTTAATACTGATGAAATGTGCAACCACTCAAAATTATAAAAAAGTTAATAAATTCATTATCAGTACTAGAGTAACAGGTGGTATTTCCCTCCCAGTTATCATACCCAGAGGGGTGTTTTTGCTTTAAAAAGGGCATTATTCCATACAAAATGTTTGTGTATACTGAAGTTTACAAATGGATTTTTAATCTGCTGGATAAAAGTACAGGAAGAAAATTCAGTACGTCTGGATGAAAAAGTCCTCATAAACAGATAATTTACAGACAATTTGGTGTCACTACTGAGACTCTTTAGTAATGGACACTGAAAATGATTTCACACATCTTCCTTTGATTTATAGCGTCTGTATAAAATCTGACAATGAAATCTGATGTCAGAGATGGTGGGAAAATCCAACAGCAACTTCTCTAGTCCAAGTTTCATTCTATCTGGGGAGGATGGACAGAAGGCCCCCACTAAATTCACGTCCAGTGTTTAAGGGTTAGCAGATACTATGATTAAATGCATCAAAAGGGCTTTTTAAAGATCTGCTTTTACAAATACAGGAGGCAACTAGATTATTATTGGCATGGATACAAAAGTGAAATCGAACAGCCTGATACATTTTTGGAGTTCTGCATAAACATGTTTTAATTTGTTTAAGAAAGAGCTAGTGCTAGCACCTGAACCTAAGTATTTTATACATATTGCACCTTGCATCACCTGTGAAGTAGCAAGGTACAACGAGAAACAGCAATAGCCAGGACAGGACCTCTGCCCTGATTCTCAGTATCCATCTAGGTGTGTGTACAGGCTTATATTATGTATGTACAAAACACCAATAAATTGATACAGTATAGTTTAAGGTAAGCTTTTTAGGTAACTCTGTAGAAGGTAGACTTCTAACAGTACTTTGCTTCACAGCTTCATGGTTGTCAGGCCAGCACCTTTTTTTCAGAGCAGGCCAAGTGATTATTTTGCTACAGCAGATCTCTCTCTCAAAACACAAGGTTACCTGCACATCCAAATTCATATAAATACAATCTCACAGACCAGAAAGAAAGCAACAAAATTATGCTTAATGTGAGGCCTTACCTCACAATGCATCTTTTACTTTTACTGTGAATATGGATGAGGGCAGTTCTGTATGTTAAAATAATAATAATAATAATAAAAAAATCATCCGGTTAAGTACAATCAACATTTTCAAACAGGATGCTTTCAGCTGTATCTACTGCTTTCACTGGGGCTTCGATTGTTAGAATAACTGCGGTCACTTTCACTGTCAGAGCCATAGGATCTACAAGAAAAGCCAAAACACACATAAAAATGTAAACTTCTTGGGTATTACTTTCACTTTACACAGACATATGCAACAATCCTCACTGCAAGCAGAACAACACACATAAGGGGGTCAAGGGGAAGTTACAAGCAAGTCTCATTTTACATTACCCCCATTTTCAATGTTTCGAATGTAGATCATTTCTCCAAAAATAAAGTGTCACCCACAATGCATAGCTATCCCAGGGCAGTTGTGTAGCTGAGTGTGACAAAAGGGGAGAGTTGGAGGATAGTTGACTAGACTGGGTTTCTTTTACTTGCCTAGGGCGGGGGAGTGGGAGAAGGCAGAAATCAACTGTAGTCCTGGCATTAGGAAGGCATTTCCTTTTCCTGCTTAGAGGGTGTGTGAGGGAGAAGAAGAAACTGGAATCTTGGTGTCTAAGTGTGGCTGAAATGAAAGGTGGGGGAGTCATGATGGGGAGAGAGTATGTTGGTAACAGTAACAATGCCAAAAGTACCTCTGATAAATATGCAGATGCAGCCTCTGTTAAACAAGTTGCAGTAAAAATTATGAAGACTCTTTTAGCATCTTAAAGCCTTGCTTATCATCCAGGACTGAGTGGAAAAGGGGATATCAATAGGACTTTCGTGCAAGGACTATTATTTGTTTTTTACCATTTAAAGCATTGGGTTACTATATAGGAGATATGCTGCCTGTTCTCCTGCTGTGCCTTCTGCACCTGCTACAACAAACGCAGGAAGAGATGTAGTGCCTCTTTCTGCTGATATGCTTTCTCCACCTGGAAAGCAGGCTGGAAAAAGCACAGCAGAATATCACAGTTCTTATGAGTTGCTCACTGTCAGTATGCTCCACTAAAGAGGAATCATTATCTAATGGCAGCTAGCTCATGCACCAGCCAAGTTCCCTTAGGATCAGCATTTAGTGCCTTTTCTGTTCCTTCTGAGGATTATCTGTACAGTAGGCCCTTGGTATCCGTTGAGGTTTGGTTCCAGAACTCTCCATGGACACTAAAATCTGTTGATGCTCAAGTCCCATTATATACAATGGCGTAGTAAAATGGTATCCCTTATATAAAATGGCAAAATCAAGGTTTGCTTTTGGAATTTATATACATTTTAAAAATATTTTCAAGCCATGAATGGTTGAATCTGTGGATATGGCTGGCTGGCTATATATTTCTCTAATCTGGAAAAGGTGAGTGCTAATATTTTATGCTCTAAACCTCTTCAGAACTGGTGGTAGGTTGAGTTCAATTGCTATTTTGCAGCTCCTTTAGTTCCACTGGAATGCATTCCCGTGGTCTCCAATGATTCCCATTTACATCATTCTCAATTTATATCACAAATCCAGGAACTCAACCCTGACATAAATTGAAACCTGCTTGTACTTGCTATTAAAAGAACATTAAGCTAAGAAGAATCTAGTGCAGTGGGCTAATTCATGACTTCCCCTGCTTGTACCTTTTACAATTTAAAGTTGCCAACCAATTTACTGGGCAGCTACTCTGATTAAAATACAGATCCAAGCCTTTTAAAGAGTATGGCAGACCTGACCTGAAAGGACAGATGTTTAACATAATCTGAAATTTGTCTGAATTAAAGCACTTCAACAGAACATGATCAAATGTACACATTTTGTACCATTGCAAGTGCCAGTTTGCCACTGACAATGATATTCTAGCTTCTCATTTCTCTTTTTTATTACTGTCTCATGACAGAATCTAAACCTGGCACCAGTGAAGAATTTGCATGTGCCTTTGGTAAGTTTTCAGAGATTCCAAGTTCTTGTAAGGAAGGTATAAATTAATTTGAACAACTGCAATATACCTACCTGGATCGTCGGTCATAACTGCGGGATCTGTGATAACTATCACTCCTTTTGCTTCTGCTTCGACTACGACTTCTGCTGTAATAACTGTCATATGTGTAAGACCTGCTTTTATGGGTTAAAAAATGGTAACTGATTATTTGGTTTAACCATAGTTAAATTCAATGTTACTCTCAACTAGAGTAGACCTACTGAAATGAAGAAAACATCTATGTTACCACTCCCATAAATCCCACTGATTTCAGTGGGACTACTGTCATTAGAACCAGCATGGTATAGCAGTTTGAGGGTTGAGACTATGATTCTACAGACCAGGATACAAATTCATGCCCGGCCATGGAAGCTCACTGTGTGGTCTTGGACAAGTCACACAGTCTCAACCTTAGGGAAGGCAAAGGCAAACCCTCCTTTGCCAAGAAACCTGCATAATAGGTTGGCCTTAGGGTCACTGTAAGTTGGAAATGCCTTAAAAGCACGCAACAAATTGAAGTTGTGACTAATATTAGATTTAGCAGAATCCTAAAGCTAATAATCCTTATTTGGGAAAATAATCCTTCAAAAGTTTATTTAATTACCTGCTCTATTTTTGATAAGACAACAAAGCCTCATTTACTTATCTGAAAATATGTTTATTATTTCATTTCTTTTATTTCTTTTATTTATATGCTATCTTTCTCCTGGAGTGGTCCCCAAGGCAGCTCATAACTTAATAATACAATTTTAAAAACAATTAAAATCATCACATTTAAAACAATATAAAATTTAAAAGCATACAAAAGCTTAAAAAATACACACACCCCTGGGAGTGATTATATATTAAAAGTCTGCTTTAAAAAAAGGAAAACAGGAAGGGGACAGCCTAGCCTTGCACAGAAGGGAGTTCCAGAAGGTGGGAGAAGTCAATGAGAAGGCTTGCTCTTGTGTTCTCACCAAGCCAGCCTGTGGAACCAAGAGAAAGCTTTCTCCTGTAGATCTTAGAACTCTGGCATGTTTGTATGAGGACATACGATCTTTCAAATAGTCTGCACTTAAGATGTATAGGGCTTTAAAAGCCACGACATTTGGTTTTTCTAAAATCCTGTTCAATTAACGTTTCCAGCCATGTACCACCACTGGCTGGAAACTTAACAGCTACTAAATCATGTTTCAATGTATTGCTGACATGTTGCTGTTACAAATATATTATATATCCTAGACCCATTTTCAATAGTGATCTCTTTCACAGCCTACCTTGATCGACTACGGTGGTCATAGGATCTGCTTCTGGAACGACTTCTACTATAGGTTCGACTAATAAATAGGAAGAAAACAACATGATCATTCTTACACTCATGCTGCAAATGTTTTTTAAAACTCTTCAAAAAAAATCCTTCCATTTGTCTTACATTAGAGACAGTTACAATTATTCTCCTGAGTGACAATTTTATCTGAAAACAAATAAATAACAAAAAATTTAAATTGCAAGTGATCACCCAGCCTACAAAACATCTTGGCTATGAGAGTAACCTAGATTTCAAGATGACATTTTGCAATGATGCCCACCCAACTCTCCAGGACCATTCTTCATCCCTTCCCTTTTATAAATACTTGCCTATGACTTCTGCAAGAGTTATAGGAACTGCTACGACTTCTCGAGCGACCCCTGCTGTACCAACCTCGGCTCCGGCTTCGTGTGTAGCTCCGTGACCTATAAATTTAAAGCGCATGTATTGAAAAGCTATGAAAAATGGAGAAACACTCACAGGCACTAGGTTTTAAGGTGAAAGATTTTGAGAGCCAGCTGCTAACATGCATGAAGACGAATTCAGAGACATTCTCAATGCAATGCTTTTCTGAAATGGCTGTGCCTATTCTGTAAGCTTTACCCACCTATATGAAGAAGTAGAGCTTCTTGATCGACTTCTTGAGTGACTATACGAAAGGGATCTTGTTCTGTGCCTGGATTTAGGTTCCGACTTGCTCCTTGACCGGCTGCGGCTTCGTGACTGGCTGTTTTCTCGTGTAGCTGAATCCTCCTCACTGGAGCTCTCGTGGTTTCTTGGTCTCCGATTAAGCCGGGCAGTCTTTCTTACTTCATCAAACAGAGAGCCTGGTCTAATTTTGTTTTTACTTTTGATTTCTATCCTTAAACCTTGTGGTTTTGATTCAGATGATGAAGGCTGATTTTTGGGCTCTGAAGAACTACTAGAAGCAATTGCAGCGGCCATCTGGAGATTCCCTACACCCTGCAATGGCTTCCATTTATTATCCACTGTGCTGCTTTGGGCACTGTCAACCATTTCGGTTTTCTGTCTAGTTTCTACTGCAGCAATTGCTGTGCTGGGTTTAGGTTTTTGTTTGTCTTGTTCTCTGTTGTCTTCTTTGGCATCAGTAGATTCTTTACCATTTACTCTTTGTGTTCTACCTTCTGTTTCAGAATTGTTGGGTACATCTGTATTCTTACTAACTTTAACCTCCTGAAGGTGTATCTTCAGACTAACTGGGGATGATTCCACATCAACTTTTAAAGGTGAATTATGTTCTGGAGTACAGATCTCCATGTCATCCATTTGGGTGACATCTATCTCGTTTTCACTCACCATTGCTATATCAGGAGTTTCCGATGCATCTAAGTTTTTATCTAGATTTGGAATCTGAGTTGAAGTAGACTGCTCCCCATTACTTGTACTAGGCTGGCTAGCAGGTGATGTATGCCCTACAGCTTTATCCAACAGTGTATTTTGTTCATGGAGCTTTTCATCCTCTCTTGGTTGGTCTTTGGCCATTTTATCATTTTCAGAATCCTGATCTTGGTTCTTATCTTTAAGATCAGTTGCAACTTGCTTCTCTCTTTCATCCTTAGCGCCTGGCCTTACAACAACATCTTCCTCTTCCTCTTCCTCCTCACCAAACTCCAGGGGAGGCTGCCAATGAAATATTTCTTTTTGCTTTTGAGGCTTATGCTTCTTGTCTTTTTTACCCTTGGACTTCTCTTTAGCTTTTTTGGAATGTGTTTTTTTCAGGCTCTTTTTGGAGCCATGTTTTTGTTTTCTGGATTTCCCCCTGACACCTGAAGTGGAATGGGAACTCTCCGTCTCTGAAAGGGAGGACTGCTTGCTTGCCTTCGGTACACCAGAAGAAGAATCTAATTTTGTCTTACATTTGGCAAGGCTGAGATCTGTGTCTGAATCTGATGAGGCTTCCCCTTCCTCCTTGCTAGAAGACAATCTTGAATCTTCTTTACTGTTTCTGACTCCACCTCCTTCTGAATTTGATTCAGAGTCCCACTTACTGCCAGCACGTGTTTTCCTTTTCGATTTCCTACCATTTCTTGGAGACTCAGATTTCTCCTTCAATGCTCTTTTTTTGGAATGGTCACTGCCCCATTCAGATCTAGGCTTCTTTTCATGTTCATCATAAACTGAGCTGCTTTTATTTTGTTTTCGATTAGCTTTTTCGGATTGTAATTGCCCCTTTTCTTGAGTTGACTGCGGTTTTACCAACTGCTCACTGTCTGTGGAGAAATCTGAGGAAGATCTGTTTGCGCTATCCCTGTGCTTCTGAGAACTTGTGTCTTTTGCATATGGAAGTGTACTTTCTGAACTACTTTGCCTTTTCTTTTCCAGCTGTAAATGTCTCTCCCTGTATTCAGATTTTATTTTGCTTTTCTGTCTGTCATCCTCACTTAAAGAAAAGTAAGACGATGACCCACTGTAGTATGACTGGTCACTGGGAAATTTATTCAACGAATGGGATCTAACTGTTGATCGAGACCTTGAACTGGATGGACTTCTTGATCTGGAGTAAGACTTGGAGTAGGATCTACTTCGAGTTGTCCTGCTCCTAGATCTTCGCCAACTACCTGAGCTTCTCTCACTTCGATTTTTGGAATAGCCACTCTGCTCACTATCTGAACTCTTTTCTCGCTTATGATACGAAGAGGATGGGCCAGCATCTTTGGCACTTACTAAACTGTAAGTCGTTTGAGTGGGTATTAAGTGAGTAGTCTTTGCTTTCATTTCCTGAATTCGCTCATAGGATGGTTTCCATGGCTTTTGCCCAGGTTTCCATCTAGAAGGTGGAGGGCTATCACTCAGGGGTATGACTGGAATGCTTTCAGCAACAACAGGCTGTATCACAACCTTATCATTCTGTGGCAGTGCTGTTCTTACAGGTTCTACCTTAACTGGCTTACTCTCATTTAAACGAGTAGCATTTTTTGGTGGAGTGGATGCTATCTTCAGATGATCAGATGCAGAAGTAGATCTGGATCTGGATCTGCTCCTAGACTGAGAAGACTTATAAGCTGTTCTTGATCTAGAACTTCTTCTGGAATAAGATCTGGACCTGGATCTAGACCTGGATCTGGACCTGTAGTATGATTGGGAATCTCTGCTTGACAGAGACAAAGAGCTCTGCTTATCTCTCTCTGATTTAGACCAGCCTCTTCTAGAGGAGTCACCCCTTGAAGTCAGTGAAGAAGAGTGAGATCCCCTCTCACGATCGTATGGCGATTTTGTCTTTCTAGTAGAGGAATGAGAAGATTCCACATCTGATGAAGGAGATAATCTTTTCTTTTTAATTTGCTTGCGCTTCTTCAAATGTTTTTGCTTTTTTGCTTTCTTTTTGTGTTTTGTCTTTTTCTCTTTCCGGTGTTTTCTGTGGTGGCTGCTGTATTTGGCATTGCTTAAATCTGAATAGCCATTTTGGGACCAAGATCTTGATCTCTGCGACAGACTTCTTTCATCCCACTTTCCTGGGTCACTCAACCTAAGAAACAAGTTTTAAAAAATATGAATGGATATTCCCTTAAATTTATTAAATTTATTTCTTTATTTCTTCCTAAAAGCAAGTATCAGGGTCAAATACTATATACCAGGGGTCGGCAAAGTTTTTGAGCCGGGGGCTGGTTCGGGGTTCCTCGGAACATCGGAGGGCCGGAAAGGGGGGGGGGAACCACACCGGCCCCCGGGGAGGCCCGGCGTGGCCGTGGGGGTCTCCCAGGAGGGCTCCGGCAACCACACCAGGTCTCGGAGAGGCCCAGCATGGCCACAGGGGTCCCACAGGAAGGTTCCGACGACCGCACCGGACCCCAGTGTGCAAGCGCATGCGACTCTGGGGCCCATTTTGTGTTCCAAAATGGGACCCAGAGTCTCACATGACCTTTCCCATCGCAGGGCAAAACAGGAAAGGTCACACGAGACTCCAGGCACCATTTTGGAACACAAAATGGCGCCCCGGAGTCGCATGCGCCTGGGAAAGGCAGCAGCAGCAGGACCGGCCAGGGGCCGGTAGGAAAGCCTCGGTGGGCCAGGTTCGGCCCACGGACCGTGGTTTGCCAACCCCTGCTATATACCATGGTCCTGAAGAACTGAGAATAGCTCAGTGAACTGGAAGATGATTGGAAGTAGTAGGTTAGTACAGATATCTTACTAAAAAGCAAGTTCCATGGCACTTAGAGACTCTATACTGGCTGTTCCAGCCCTTAGCTTCAGAGCAACCTAGATGGATAACCATTCAAATAGAGTTTGTGTATGAATATGCATCTGTGGAAATCATTCTGAAAAGCCACCTCATAGATTCAAAACAAAACAAAACAGCACATGCTAATCACCACCCATTGGATTCTTTTTAACATTTTCTCTATGGCTGTAAGTACTTATAGACTGCAAGTAAACATTTCATAAAACTGGTTTTGAGGGGAAAATTCAGCAGATGGTTCTGTAAACATTTCTGTTTCATTTCAGAATGTTTTTTAAACCATACATACCATGCTGCTTTATAACACAGCAGCCAAACTGCTTTATTACATATGAGGTTTTTAAAAAAGAGTTCAGCAAAAATCATTTATAAAATTAAAATACGCATTTTACTGTGTTCCACAGAGCCTAGAAAGGCCAAATCAAGAAAATCTAAATGACAATACAAAGCTTCCACATACCTTCTCCCTACTTACCCAGCCCCTTGCACCTCTATATAATAAAATCATGCACAACAAAACACAGTGAATATGCCTACCCAATACACATCTTATGGGATTTGTAGTTTAAATGACAGTTATTTTTTCTTCTACATTCTCATGTATAAAGGAAACTTTCTACAAGACAGGTGTCTTTTAAAAGAATTTCATACACTCTGTAAAGTCTTACTTGTCCCCTTTACTCCATTTTTCTCCACTGGGTGGCCTGTAGGCTCTTAATCTCTGCATTTCCTCTTTCCAGTGTGGAGGAGTCTCGCTGCTCCCATCATTACCAGATTCTGAACATGAACGAGAATGAGGGGGCGTATGGTATCGCTAAGAAAAAATAACAGTTCAGTATTACAGAAAACCGATGACTTTTGCAGGCATATAACCACCAACCAAGTCTCATTTATAATAATAATAAAACTAATTTGGAGGTGACTGCAGGCGAGATGTACTGTGCAGGTAAAAAATTGGCTTCATGCAGAAATTAAAAATTAAACTATTAATAAAATTAGATTAAACAGTCCATTACATGAAAGGCCCTTTGCCCAGAGCAGTCAATCCTCCAAGGTTTGCTGAAACAAAAGGGTCTTCAACTGCTCATGAAAGAATAGCAAGGAGGGTGTCAATCTAACCTCTCCAGGAAAGGGGCTCCAGAGCCTGAGAGTGACCAGGGAGAAGGCCCTCTCCTAAATTCCTGCCAGATGTGCCTGTGGGGGTGGGGACAAAGAGTGGGGCCTCCCCAGAAGATCTCAAGACACATGAAAAGAGATACAGAGATACATGGTTCTTCAGATAATCCAAACCTGAGCCATTTAGGGCTTTGTAGGTCATAATCAGTACTCTGAATTGTGCCTGGAAACAAACTGGTAGCCAATGAAGCCACTGCAACAAAGGAGTTGTGTGTTCACTGTAGCAAACAAACTATGGTTAATAATTTGGCTGAAGCTATTTGGACCAGCTGAAGTTTCCAAACACTCTTCAAAGGCAACTAGACACAAAATGTGTTATGGTAACCCAAACAGGACTATTGGGATTAATTCAGTCCAATAGAACTACTCTGCAGCAAGAGAAAACTCAGGCATGAGAATGGAGATGCTGCAGAATTCCACCAAAAGCTAGGATATGGCACTGGTCTTCTAAGTAAACGGGTCTTTTCAAATTCACATCCTTTTAAATAAATCATCAGTATTTTGTGCCACCTTTCTCATCTTTGATATGTAAAAGTTCTGTAAACTACAAATGAATAATGATGGACACTCCCACCCTCCACCATTTACAGCATGCTTTTCATTCTACTTTAGGTATCATATAACCCCATCCTGTCCAGTAATTTTATAAATTCTACTCTTTCAATTGAGATAATTTTACCAGGAAAAAGATAATCGTAGGCAGATAACATACATTTTTTATTTCACTCTTCCACTCAAAGCCTAGGGGCTGTAGAAAAGCTACAGGATACTGTGGCTAATTGGTCCAAAGATAATGCTTTACTTTATAGTATTATTAGCGTCCCAGCCAAAATAGGTGGACGTCAATAAACACTGTCTTGTGAACTCAATACTATCAGAAAGTCCAAAGAATTTCAACATATAGCAACATTTTTCATTTTTTAATTGATTTTACCTACATGTTTTCCATCTACTGAATAAACTAATGGATTGAAAGGGAATTAGCATTCCAACCCCTCTACTTACTAAACACCTCAGCCTTATCACAAGCATCAGGGATCATGCCCATCTTTTTAATTGATTAGGCTGGCACCGTCACCAACATCTCCAATTTTTAACAGAGTTAAGCAAGTGCAACATAATGTTTCAATATTGGCTAAAACAGAACTCTTTCTTAAGTTAGAAAGTTTGAAGGGAAAAAATGAAAAACATACTATTGTGCCTCTCCCTCTGATTTTTCTTCCAGATTTAGACACTGAGGGCTTCTGGTCAGTCAAAACTGGTGCTACATCAAGGGGCTTCCTTAAATATTAAGAATGATGCAAGCATAAGGAAGAAAGCATTGAAAAAAATCAATCCTTTTCCCAGTAAACTGAATATATTCTAGACTGAGCACATGACTCAAACAACCACATACACAATTGCTTATCTGTCAACTGCTTTTCCAAGTGATCTGTTCTTTAGTCCTAAATATGGGGTGGTACCGGACACAGTTTACAACCTTGGAGTCTCTGACAGATGCCTCCTCCCTTTCAATGGACTATAGGATTTTTGCCCAAAACACAAATTCTCTATAGTTCCTAGCTGGGAGGTGCTGTTGAACACTGTAGTTCCTTCTTCCTTTGGCTTCAGTTCAAGAGTAAAGGTTGGGTTGGTGTGTGTCTCAAAGGAAAAAAAAATTAAGGGAAATGAATAAATGCTACACTTTTTCTGAAAAACAAAACAAAACCCTGCATCATTCCTGGACAGTGAACAAGCTTCTCCTGAAGAGTAGCTGCTGACATTATATTGGACAGCATTCCTTAAGGGCCAACGTAGAGTTTTCTAATATGTCCATTAGAATTTCCTGCAAACTGGACTGATGGTGCTGGCATCTGCCTGCCCTCTTCACTGTGGGACTTTTCATTATATATAATAACAGATATGCAACAGATCTGTAACCAAAATGAAAACAGAATGTTTTGCAAACATAGTTCCAAGTCATTCCTTTGTATACAATAACACCACTGAGAAAATGACTGCTTAATGGTCACAATCGTAGACCTCTTAGACCTCTCCAGGACTGCTAAAAAAGATCAATGGGGGAGGGCTTGTGTGTACACCTCTGATGTATACTGTAAGACTTTTTGAGTCCCATTTTGGGAGAAAGGCAGGAAATAAATTAAATAAATACATGACTTAATAAGCTCCTGGAAGTGTCAAAAAATTATGATGGAAAAGATATAGACAGACAGGTGTTGAGGACATCTCAAAACATAACATTAACCAATATTTAGAGAAAAGTGGGAATAGGATACAGTACTTCCTATCCTTTTGCTTATTTGTTAAAAATGGCAACTGGTGCAGGACATCACTGCAGTCAGGCTAGATGCAACTTTTCTATTACAAAACAAAGACTTTAGCTCCTAAATGTAAAATACAGGGTTTATTTATTTTCAGAAACAGGACATTATCAGCAAGCATTCCCCCAGAAATGGCATTAGTGAGAGCATCAAGTCCCTGCTGTTTACATACCACAAGCCAACAGAGATTTAGCTGGTACAATGACTGGAAATATATATATATATACTTGGAAATATATAATCTACTTGAGGGTTAATGCATAGGAACATTCCCACAAAAGAAGAACACAAACAAAAGAAAAAGAGTTTACTACATACGGCTCAGGCTCTGCACTTGTAACTGGTGCATCTCTTCTAAGCAAAAATCGGTTTTCAGGCACTGGAGGAATTTCTTCAGGACGGACAACGGGTTTGTCTCTTTTCGCATTCAAGTCTGGTTTTTCATTTGTTTCACTTCTGTCAGAGTGGCTGGATGGAAAAAGAACAATTTTTCACACATCCTGGAAGTGTTACACTGCAAACCTATGATCAATCAAATGATAATGTCTGCATAGTGGGGCATATCCTCTTCTGGTAAACATCCACTTCTTAATTTCTCAGTCTACCCATTTTATTTCTGCAAATACTAAACATAGCTCACTTGGTGTATAGAGATGTCATATCTCTTTTCCAAGAGGCAAAGAGAACATACCATACTTGCAAGAACTTCTGTAGCTATATAGAGGCCAATATACCATTTTTACAGTATTCAAAATGCATGCTTAGAGGTTCCACTGAATCAGTGGAGCTCATTTCACTGTCGTGTGCTTTACTTAATTGGTTAGATGCTGTAAGGCTTGTTCCTCAATCTGATTGTTTTTATAAAGCCTTTTTCATCCATTTTAATGTATTATGTACCTTCTTTGTCCAGATGTCTGTCTGTTATTGGGCTCATCTTTTTTCCTCTCTTCCCTTCTTCGTTTCCTTGACTGTTTAGCTTTGGTTCTTCTCTTGCGTTTCCTTTTCCTGCTTCTCTCATTTTCAGATTCACTGTCAGATGAGGATTCTGATGAAGTAGATGAACTGCTGGTGGAGGTGTCTGAAGCTTCTGAGTTAGTCGAGACTTTTCTCTTCTTCTCAAGCACTTAGGATGACAAAGTCAAATTATTTTATTATTATTGCTACAAGATATATGGATTGATATTCAACAGGGATACAACCAGAAATATAATTCAGTTATCTGAAAACTTTGATTATGTACCATTATAAACACATTATCAGACTGTATGCACTCCAGTATAGCAGAAGGATATGGCCAAAAGGAGCATGATACCATTATAAAGTACAGTATAAAGCATGACAGGTAAACACTGTCAAAGCATATTAAAAACAGTATTAGAATATTAATTCAAATTAAATGTTAGGAAATTTCTAAGGCTACAAATCATTAAGAGCTTGTCTTAACTATTCCAAATAAGAATGTAATGGCTTACCATCCTTGGCTGATTTTGTAACCAGCACTCCACAGTCAATAACTCGCACATCAGCATATGGCCTACTGGCAGTATCAGTTTTCAGATTTTCTATTTGTTCTATCACTTCAAAACCAGAAATAACCAGTCCAAAGACAACATGAACACTGCAGAAATATAAGACACAAAGGATACACTCATTTATACAGAAGCAGGAAATGAAATTGCAACAAATGTTCTTCTTATAGATAAAATTTCAGCCTGTTTTTAACAAGAAAGATGGACTAAGATAAAATGCAGGGTCAAAATGTCATACCTTGGAAAGGTGATCATGTTTAACCTAAGACATATATGGAGTTACACGTTATACGATTACATACATAAGTTGTTATTGGACACACGAGAATACACTTAGATCTATTTTAAAAAGAAATATTTTCATTTTGTTTTTAGAGGTAGTTTGTTTCAGAAACCCTGAAACATCTTGAATATTAAGCTCCCTTGCTCTTTATAAACAAGGATTTCCACTTTTCACTATTAAGAAACAGTTCTCTGATTCTATTCCCTTATTCATACTCTACCTTTTTGCCAAAGCTGGAACTTAAGGTGGCATCCTTGTTTTCCACAAGGAAAAACACTGACAATTTCTCATGTACTTGTCCCAGTCACTTTCTTTAGCATATATTTATCTTGATGCTTGTTACAGGGAACTCAAGGTCAATATATGTGGTCATCTCATTCCTCCATCCATCTTACTCTGTCATTGCAACACATAATTTAGACTTTATGGGCCCAAAGTGATGATGGTCCCAAAGTCACACAGTAAGCTTCATGGCTGAGAAGAGATCTGAATGTGCATCACCCATCACTGTGTAGCCATATCTATTTTGAAGTAGATGTGCCAGGAAAGGTTCCCCATTTGAGTAAGACCAAATCTTTCCAACATGCAAGAAAAAATAAATAAAGATGTGGGTCTTACCCATCAAGATGAGGAGCAGGTTTTGTAGTTCTGCTTAACACCAACATGCATGAGAAGATGGTTTTTAGGGGGGAAATCAGGTGTTCAGATGAGGAGGTAAAAAGGCAGAATGGTACATATAACAAAAAAGTAAGGGGAGAAAAAAAATATAACAGTTAGTTTTGTACAGAAACTCTAGGTCCATACTAAATGCAGGGACTAAACTACATTTTAATAAGTGCTTAACATTGTAACACAAAACCATACTTTTGAGGTTTTTTGTCTGATTAAGATGGAATGCATGCAGTGCAAATAAACAAATCAACATCTCAGTTTCACCATGGCAGGAACTGGACAAATTATCATGGATGTGCACATATTTCATTTATTGCACACTGCACAGAACTGCAATCTGGTTCTTGAAAATAAGTTCAAAATCACAGTAAATTAGGTATAGCTATAATTATTACCTCTATACATACATAAGTTTTTAACAGTCAAACCTATCAGTCACAGACACATATAAAATCTGTTTCTGCGCACCAGATGGTCTCTCACTACTCTCCTGGTTTGGCAGAGCAATTCCAAACCATTTCATCCAATAATGGTCTATAAACATTGCTACAGAATAGTAGTAGCTGAAAGTCTATGTTCAAAGAATGTCATAAATTAGCTGTCCCTTGCATTGTGTCCTCCAGATGTTTTGGAGTACAACTCTCATTATCCCCGACTATGGGCTCTGTTGATTAGGAGTGATGGGGATTGTAATTTAAAACACCTGAATGTGCCAGAGTGGAGGGAATTTACACTAGCTCACTGTAATCCTACACCTTATTTTTCAATCAAAATAAATCCTAACAATTCAGTGGAACTCAGGGGCTGTACAGACCAGCCAAAAAGGCCGGCCTGGGGGTGGAGTGGGGGCATGGCGACCATACACTGGCTGCCTCGACTCCACCCTGATACCACCGTCACACTGTCCACCCAACCAGGTGGAGGGTAACATCAGGGCACTCCCTTGCTGCAATGTTCACACATGCTGCGTCAAAGGAGCACCAAAAAGCTACCGTGGTGGCACCAAGGGTGGCTTTTTGCCACTCTAAAAAGGAGCAGCATTTGCCAGCTGTTTTTAGAGTGGCAAACCACCAGATTGGGGCCATGATGTGTGGTTGTCACACCGCCCATCAGGCAAGGAAAGGGACAGCGGGACGCCGCCCCTTAGGGGCCGTCTGTTCAGCCCCTTACTCTTACATAAGAATGTAAATGAATGTACAAGTCTTAGTAATTCATTTGCATTGCTTACAATTTCATGGCCATGTTTACTTGTTCGTATAATTCTGGTTATCTTTCAGTACCTACATAAAGGTTTCCAGCTTCTTTTAAAAATGTAATTTACCATCTACTAGATTGTCTTTCAAACATTCCAAACCATTTTTGGGGGGAGCACATTAGAAACATCATCAATATTACCTTCAAATGCATTTGCAGGGAAGCTCTGTTTTGAAATCACAAGAACTTCATCAGGATCCAATGAATTAATTCCACTATGATGATTATAATATATGTATTTCTGATCTAGAAAGGCATCCTATTTAAATTTGTTCCAGCAAATTCCCTTTGTCTAATTAGATTTTATGGTCATCTAGACGTAAAGGCTAACCTGGAAACTTCATATGTACATGTTAACCACTGTTAGCTATAAAACCTAATGACTATTTAGGTCTCAATTTTTCCTTGATCTCCATTTGTCAATAGGGCAGTATAATGATAGAACTCTAGAATGGAATCGCCTGAGGCTATGTAGAAAAAATTACAAACCAAATATAACATACTTGCCTCCTCCTTGAACAACACAAGAGTATTGCTCTAGCAAAAAAACCAAGAACCATTTCAGAATTTCAAATTATTATTAAAGCTCCTTTTCCTGAGCCTACTTAACATATGTTCCATTTGTCCATATACATGAAATACTTCTCTAAATTTCACCTCCATAAATGAATTTATTAAGGGACCACAGCTCTTGGTCACACAATTCTTGACAGCCACACCAAAACCCAGTGTTAGTTTGGAAGCCTTGGCTGAGTGGTGGCCAAGGAACTCACCTGCCTCATGTTCTTGGAGGAAAGGGAGGTTGGATGCTTGTCCATCTTTGCACACTAGCCCTCTAGGAGACCTTAGAGGACTGCACATACTCCCCCAAAATAATAAAAAAGGTTTTGCACCCAAATGCCTTTAAGGGGTATGGGATGGGGGAATTTTCACCATTCTTTAGGTTTCAAAAAAGGCCTCTCCTGGGCGTGAATTGGCCTGTGTGGTGCAGAATGCAGTAGAAATGTACATCATGACCCCTTGTGGATGTCATGAAGAATTCAAGGGGCAAAACAATTTTGGAAAATTGTTCAAAAATTGTTTTCAACCCCTGCCCCCCCCCCCCAGCAGACCATCAAACATGCTGGAAATGCCCTCTACACCCACTAGAGTGGATCTGAGGGTATTTTGGCCCATACAGCAGTGGAACACTTGGTGAATAGAAACTTGTTTAATTACCTCCATTGAAACAGGGTCATAGGATTTTGTGCTGCTCTAATTTAAGACTTGGAAACAAAAAGGTTCTGTTTCCTTAGATGTCCTGAAAGCCTAGGCAGTATCACACTTGCGGCATATGCTTAATTTTCACATAACTCAACATACAATACAGTGAACATTAAACACATGCTTAAGGGCTCCAAACACCAAAGAACATTCACTAACAAGGAACAGAATGTGCAACCAAACATTATCTCACCAGGAGTTGGTTCTTGTATAGTTAATAGACTATACTGCAGGGGTTACTACATGAGCAACATATAGACAAAATAATCTGTAAGTAGACTTTTGGTAAAACAGATAAGCATTCCACTAGTGTGCTTCCATAGTTGGGGGTCTTGTCACAAATTTAAATGTTACTCCAGCCATGAATGCACTGAAAAACTAGCAACATGTCCCTCAGTCTTAGTTCTTATTAACTATACAATTCATAACAGTCCAGCAGAAGAGCTGTGAAGACGAGTAAGAGACATATTGTAAAGCAATTGGCATACTTTAAGCTACACAGCAGTTGCTACTGAAGAGAAAACTTTGATTAGCACTTCCAGCACATTACTAGAGATACAGTGAAGAACAACTCCAAACACCAATTGAAATACTGAACTTTAACTGTCCATTACAGCTCTGGGGATTTCTGCATTAAAAAAATATCCACTTATTTTTCACAGTTAGTCTTTTTATTATTCAACCATAAATATGAAGAAAAAAATCAGAAGTCATTGAAAGAGACAAAAGCATACAGTACCCCTGAGCAATTGGAGCAACAAACATTATAAATTGTGCCCTGCTTCCCTCTATCCATATTTTAGGTATCCCAATAAGTTTGAAAGGTTGTATTTGAGTAATGTTCAAAACAGGTGGTAGGTGTTTTTAACAACCAATGCATTTTCCACTAATATTTGTTCCACAGGAAGTCTACTGTACAAACGGAATAAGAACTTGCCCTTTTCCAAAGTTATACAATTCCCTCTGAATGAAGAGTTGCTTAGAAAATGTTGCCTCTGGAGCACTTGAAAAAGCTCTCCTGGGAAAACAACTGGTTTTCTACAAGTCATTGATAAATTCAATATTGTTTCATAACACCTTAAATTTTCCAAGTTGAGAGAATGAGGCTAGAGTGTATTTATGGTTTAAAAACAGCACTGTCATAAAGACGCCCTCTCTCTCAGAGCTGGAAGAATTTTACCACCACAAGATTTAATGCACATATGAGGAGAAAAGGACAAGAAAGACAGAAAGGAAGAAAGAAAGAAGAGAAAGAACACAGCCTTAGAGGAATGAGACATTACCTTTGGAGCGCACGATGTAACACTGTTTCTGTAAATTTTACACAAAAATGGCAAGAAATAAATTGTAGTACAATTCCAAACAAATCTGAGTCTATGTTTAATACAAAATTTAAACTTTTTCAAGTGAATGCAGCTTACAAAGTGTACTCAATACCAAGGACATTTTAAAAACAGGGCTCTAAATTTTCTTTATAGTAATATTTGGAAAATAGTAAATGCAAGATTATAGCAGTAAAGAGATATCCTCCACTACAACAGCCACCCTGCTAGAACCTCTGCCTAGAGTAGCATTTATGCTTTCCCACATTTTTTAAAGGATGCAATTGTATGTCTGTGTAGAGTTCAGTTAATGTAATTTAACAAATGTGCATGAATTTGGACTGTACAAGGCATCATGCAACTATATTCCATTGTGAGACAATACTAAAATAAATCTAATAAAGCATGTTGAAAGCACAAATCCTTTACTTCTGTGGTTAGCTAAGCACATTAATTTTGGAATCTTTCACTCCCCCAAGAGAAAAAGGGTCAAATACACTACAGACAGCAAGCTATCTTTTTAGACCACATCCAAAAGACAGTCAAAGACACAAAGGCAGCATCATTCTCCCTATCTTAACATACTACACTGTGACAGACTAGAAAATCATTAACAGATTGCCTAACCCTAAACTGTGTCAGAGATGAAAGCTAACACAAGGTAGTTATACTGTAATTCTGGCACTGCAAAAATGTGTGACATTATAAAGTTTTAGCATTAATGAGGTCAGTATTTTTTTTCCTTTTAATTTATCAAAGGTAACTAAAGAAACATGTCAAAACATCTGCCCATTTACTGCAATACTTGGGCTGAATGAAATCACAGATGCATTGGTCTAGATTTGTTAGAATAGAATTGGAGTTATCCCTATTTTAATTAAACTTCTGTATAGACTTTGGATATGTTTTAGATATTAACAAATGACAAATTTATAATGTAAGTAAGTTAATGTTATTAGTCCTTTATTAATGATGTGGTAAAAGTTGTAAAAAGGGCCCCAGAGAGAACCGTATATCTTTAAGTTAATCATTGAAGAAACAGAAAGCTATCCACAAACCATTTTTTTATTACAAGAAGATCATATACACACCCCTGAATTCTACTGCTTTATATTTAATAGAATTTTCCCAAACAGTAGTTTGAACTAGGAAAAAACAAAGTTAAAGAATTGTCAACCCATTCTCTTTCAGCACAAGTTGGGTTTTAGGAAAAGATGTAGACCTGTTCCAAGTTTTACGACGACTCAAAAACAAACCCTGAGCTGGTTTTAAGAAACAAAACTCAAATTATTGTGGTTGTGTGCTTTCAGCATATTTCCAAGTTATGGCAACCCTATCACAGGGTTTTCTTTGTTCAGAGTTTTGCCACTGCCTTCCTCTGAGGCTGAGAGCATGTGCCACTCTATTCTGCTTTGGTCAGGCCTCACCTGGAATACTGT
>CM034710.1:124662031-124672615 GCA_020142125.1 Phrynosoma platyrhinos | reverse complement strand
GGATGGCCCTTGTGGTCTCTTCCAACTCTATGATTCTATGACTTTAAACACTACCTGGCTGGTCAATCTAGTTGATTTCAGGTCTCTTAACGGCTTGCATGAACCCAGATGGATTTTCTACCACCTCTCATTGCAACAGTACACCTTCCTTCAAGCTGCATCACAAAATTATTTTTGGAAGTTTTCTCCATTCCCTCAGCATACAGAACTGGTTGGAATATGCTGTGGAATCTGGCCAATACACTTAAAAGGTATTGCTCCTGGTATGATCAGAAATACTGCAGGTCAGTCTCAGAGACTTAGGGGGGAAGCAGATGGCTTAAAGGGCCGTCTTGGGGGCAGGGAAGGGGAGGGGCAGCCGCATGATCGGCGCCCCAACCCCTTCCCCAGGTCGTCCTCAGAGCAGCTGCCCTCCGCATGGCCGGCGCTCCAAGGAGGACCTCCCGCTGCAGCGTTCACACACGCTGCAGCGGAAGAGTCGCCGAAGGTGCGCCACAGCCTTTTGCGGCGCACCTTCAGTGACTTGTGAAAGGAGCGTCAATTTAGCGCTCCTTTCAGGGGCGGCGAAGCCGCGCCGCAAGGCCGAGGTGTGGGGATACCTCGGCCCCGCAGCGCAGCTTCCCAGGGCGGCCCATGGCCGCCCGTCTGCTTCCTCCCTTAAACATCGCTATGGGACTGATACATACATGTTTTTGCAGCACATTAGCCAAGATCATAACAGCCCAGCACATGAGGAGAAAATACTAATACTCACTGGGGACTGGCTGCTGACTTTTTCATTATCCTGTCAGCCCCTTCACTTTGTTGAACTGTAATATATCAAGTTCTCTGAAACTTCAGAAGCAAATCCTGAAAAGTGTGTAAGCAAAGGACTATGAAAACCTTCCTGTAGATGCAGTCTTCTGAATTTTAGTCACTGCTTGTTTCTGATTTTTTCCCTAACAAAGGGCCTTTGCAGACTGCCAGAAATAGTGCAAATTGAGTCCACTTTAAGGGTTAGGGTTAGTGCTAGGGAATCATGGGATTGTTTTTTTCCTGAGACATTGAGCCTTCTCTGTCAGAGAGTTCTGGTGCCACAATAAAATACAGTTCCCATGATTCCCTAACCCTAACCCATGATTCCCTACCCCTAACCCTTAAAGTGGACTCAATTTGCACTATTTCTGGCAGTCTGCAAAGGCCCTAAGACAAATCCACACTAACTTTACAAACTTCAATTTCAACCAATTTGTCTTGGACTCATGATATCAATAACAACTCTGTTATTATTTTATAAACTGTTGTATCTGTGTGTTCCAATTTCCAAGTCTGTTCTCCACCGAGGCTATGCAACTGAAGTCCCCGTGACGTTTCTGCACTACAATTCCCATAATCTATCATCATTGAATATGGTGGATGGAAGCTACAGGCCAAAAACAATCGGAGTCCTAAAGCTGTCCACTACTAACCTACACAGTCCATTTATATTGTAGAGGAAAGATTCTGATCTAGATGTAATGCTAAACCATAATTTGATATTATGATTATGAATAGCTAACAAATCTTCACTTTGGGTGCTTTCCCTACTTTGTGTGAAATAACAAGGAGTCTAGAAGCTTTCAATTTCATTTTAGATTAACCACAGCGTTTCTGTAAAAATCCAAATCATGGTTAATCTTCACTATGGTTAATGGAAACAAGCCAATTTGAACCACAGTTATGATGCCAGTTTATTTTCAGTAACTATCATTCACATCTACCAGTATAGGGTTCAGATATAGCAACTTACTATTCCTGATCTCCTCATGGGTATACAGGAGGAGGAGGTGTATGAAGTGTACCTGAGGCTAAGACATGCCTAGGCTCATTCTCATTATTCCAAACATAAACTAGGTTGTAGTGTTTGGTCCAGGTTCCTTGAACATTTTCTCACAAATAACTATGTCAGACATAGATCTTAAATCACAGGCCAGATATAGGTCATGAAGCCTCACCATTCAGGTGATACAGGCCCTTCCTGAACCACTAGAGGAGGTTCCTGTGTACACAAAAGGCACAGTTTTGCTGAACAGAGATCTGAGGAAGGGACATGGGGAACAGATGAAATCCAGCCTCCGCCCAGAGGGCCCTAGGATGCAATCTTGGCCAAAATCCGGCTGTTTAGTCCCAACTAGAGTAAACTCACTGAATCAACTACTGGTGAGTCAACACATTTGATTCAATGGGTCTACATTAGTTGAGACTAACGGTAAGATGTATGTCTTACTCTTCAGCCAGTACATAGATATGGACTGCTAAAGTATTCTGTACAAGGCTCTGAAGTGCTCTATACAGTATTAGCCTGGCTTACAACAAGAAAATATTTTATAATAGTATCTTGTCCTCCATGAGGTCCGTTCCAACTGTGATCCTATGATCTACAACATGTCTTATTACATTCATTAGACCTAAGAGTGAACAGATACAGCTGCTGATCAAACACATTTGGCCCTCTAATTGATAATGTGCCATAAACTGAAGCGTGATCACTAATCATCCTATTTGTAGGGTATTATAAATATTAGAAATCATAGTGCTGAAACTTATTTTTGGGGGGAATTAGTACATAATGTTCTTAAATTCCTGCCTGAAAGCCTTAAGTCAAAATATGTTTTTCCACATGTATATATGGGTAGGTGGGTTACATCTTTATTTCTCACTAGTTTGTATTTCTCATCATGGCTAAGATGACTGTTAAGGTTATAGACACGAACCAGAGGTGTGAACAGATGATGTATACAGCAGCCACTTCAGTGTTTCTTAGCAACAACTGCTGCCAAAAAGCACAAAAACAAGAAAAAATGACTGAAAAGTCTGATTAGTGGTCTGGAGTGAGAAGACACTACAATCCCATGTATATGGAGTACAAAATAACCACAGTGGCTCTAAATGGCATAGTATCCTATTCTCATCCACCATGTTGCCTCTGTGGCCAAGGCACCAATCATGATTCAGATATGCAGCTTTGCCAGGCTACTGGGTACTTGATAACCCTTTGCCATTTCATCTGCAACCATATAGTACCTGTTCTTCCTTGTTTCCCCAAAAGTTCCAGTGCATTTAACTCAAGAACACTCAACTGCTACTTCAGAAGTCAACTGTCCAGTAAAGTCACAACACTCCATACCACAAGCAGAGATGGATGGATGGGATAGCAGAAAGAAACTCTGCATCTTGTCCTTTGTGCAGCAAACTTCATTCATTGCCTTTAAACTTCTGGCTGCCTATCACTCAAGCCCTCCCATTTAAAACAATAACAATGATGAACCTTTCAAGAATGATCACACATTAAACAGTTGTATCAGTGTAAAACCTGTTCACTTTAGTTCAACTGCAGATTTTTTCTTATGTTTCAGGTTACAGTTCTGGAAATATGAGAGGCACTGAGATTACTTTCCATATTCAATGCACTTCTTAAATTCAGTGAATTTCCAGATGTATGTCTATACAAAATCACTTCCACTGAATATGGCAGTAGGGTGAACTACTTATCTTATTATAGTATAGCTTTTTAGAAAACTGAGCCAACTGTTTAAACTCTGTATCATTACCTTTCAAATTAAAAACCAGACTATAAAATACAGAGCCTGCCTATTAATCCAGTCTTGACTCATACACTGCATTGTAATGTTAAAGAAACTTTAGAGCCCATCAGCAGCCTCTTGAGCAATGTACTTTCTCAGTTGCAGCAGCTGTTATTTCTCTTGTTCAGATAAGCTTAAAAATGGAAAAGTGTGAGCAAAGAAGGTAGTAAGGATAATGAATAAACTATTTTGTTTATTACTGAAGACATGATTAATGCCAGTCTGAAGTTTCAAAAGAAGCCACTTTTCTGTTACACTAGACAAGAGAATTCACTACAAGCCTGCATTTCTTTTCCTAACGAAGTATGAAGGAAAACAGATTACTACTTCTTCCACTTATGTTTACATTGACTTTCCATTTTTGGGACATTCTTTAGGAAGCAACCTAAATATGCCTCTTATCTGAACTTATTTGAACACAGTATAGATCTCTGTTCAGACAGAAAGAATATAGTCCTTCTGGACAAGATATTCCTTTAACAAGGCAGTGAAGCGCCATTCATTCTCATCCACTAAGAAAGATGGCAAAGTTTACAAATATATCACTAAGGCAATTCAGATTATTTTTTTTAAAGTATGAAAACAGATCAATGTAAAAATGTAACAAAACTTCAAATACATTTCTCTTAAACACGAAGCCATAGTGAGTAACACTTATATTTTTTGTAAAATATTAATTATGTAAAGTATTTAGCAGAAAACAAGTTCCCATGTTGAAATACACTAATACAACCAAGCAAAATGACTGGGGAGACAGTTTGTTAAGTTCAGCCTACCAGGTATTTAGTATTCATAATATATTTGTGAATTTGGGATTAGTTTTGTAACAAAACTTCTGAAATGTCCTACTCTGTCATTAAGTTTATTAGGTAAAATCTTGTCAAGACAGTCAAACTGTATGCAGAAAACATATTATATTTATTATACATGTACTCTGCTGTAAAATGAAAGGCTTTATGATACTCCCCCCCCAATACCTCATCTTAAACAAAAAGACCCTTTGAAAAAACTCCCCCCCCCCATTTGCAGATCAATTCTGGTCAACATGATTTAATACACTTTGATTAAGTCCACATAATTCACACTGACTGTAGCCCTCTTCAGAAGTTTCTCTTCATGTACTAAGTGTACATGTAGAGTGTGAACACTATTGCCAGCTCCTTCCTAATACTCACACATTCAGAAGTCTTGAAGAAGACATTATGTGCCTAGCCATCAATACATGAACTCCACCTTTCAAATCTTCACCAAATGCATGAAGATCAGGGGGGAGATAAGGCAAAGATGAAATAATGCTGGGATGTGTTCAATGAATTCAGAGGAAAACTTCTGTAAAGGGCTGTCTCATTGCCATAAGCTGAAATGGGATACAATTTTTGCCTCATTTTAAAAATAAGATTCTAAAAACTGAATTATGTACTGAAACTCTTACTTTATTATTTTATACTCTTTAAAGATTTCAAGTAAAGCCAATTACTGCAGAACAAACATTCTACTCACAAAATTTAAGATTCTTTTCTTATTAGTGAGAGGAGCAAATAAAAGTACATTGTTCTTCGCTTTAAGGTTAATTTTAGCAATACCATCTTTCTCATGAACAGCGCTTCTCCACTGGAAAAAACTTTCAATTTACATCTACTTACATGAAAAACTGGGAACCATTGGTATGTTTCCCTCTGTTTGCCATTGACAAAAGAAATGCCCGATCATGTTTCAGAATAAAGTTCTCATCTGTTTCAAAAAAGAAAAGAAAAGAAATGTCCATTAGTTTCTATGACTTTACAGACTTCAAAAATGTCAGTAACTAACAAGAAGGAATTACCCAACTTTTTATCAGAGAAATTTAAATTGAAAAAGCAAACTCCACAATTAAAATGGGAACAAGTTTGAACAAACAAATCAGCATCTATTAAAATAATAGTTTGGAGGGCTAATATCAAAAAAGAAAGTAATGATTTTAAAATTGTAAGTAGTAGATTTTCTTTAATGAAGCTGCCTTGACTGAGTCTGCCTTTACTGAGTCAGACCAAATGTCCATCTAACTCACAGCAGCCCTTCCCAAGATTTCAAATACAGGATTTCCAGTTTTGCTGTTCAAAAGCTTTTTCTACAAATAGATCCTGTATACATTATCTGCAATGTCATGGAACTATGGAACAGATGGGGAAGGGGACGATGACAATAAAGCAGTAATTTGCAGAATGCCCCTCACAAGATAGGGGCTTATCAGTGGGTAATTAAGGCCCACTTTATTCCCAGTAAAGAGACCATATGGCTGACTGGTTGAGCATTACATTTTCTGCACTCTAAGATTTCTTAGGACACTCTTGGGGCATTAAAAGAATGTCAGCAGAGAAAAAGAAACAATGTGTAGTAATTTCCCCAGTGATCTATAGACTACTAATCATACTAAAAGGGTGAAGTGAACTGAACAGGCATAGTGGTACTGGAATCCTTCTCTTTATAAAAGTTGTTTCAAACACTGGGACAGACCCATATTTAATCACATAAGAATAGGCTCACTGATATAAATGGTACTTAAGTTATGATTAACTGGAGTCTTATTGATATACAGGTCTGCTGCTGGTACAATGGAATCTAGATCCATTCCAATATGTTCACCATGTAAGCAAATTCATTCTCCCCTCCCTCCACCTTTCACATACTTCAAAAGTCACACTTAGCAGTGTTTTTCACTAAATAAAAAAATAAAATAAAATAAAATAAAATAGAAAAGCACATGTTCTCATTTCAAGATCAGTACGAATGTGTTAAATTTTCTCAAGTAAAATGTTAGGTTGGTGATGAGAATAGAGATACTGAGCAACACTAATTTTAGTCGGGAAAATAGATTTCATATGTGCACAGTCATAGCAATTGTGGCTAAATTGTTTGATAGCAAAGCTACAGAACCAGATTTGTACTGTACTTACCTATAATAACACCACAGAAAACAAGAACCAAAACCTTTTAGAATATGAGTATGTCAACAAGCTACCAATATTTGCTAACATCTAACTGTATTAAGAATCCTTTGACAATAACTCTTGGGCCATGCATCAAACTGAAGAAAAATGAGTATCAGACACTGTAATTCCATCCAAGCACTTTCCGTATAGGTTTGCAACCAATACTACAACAACTGTTCAATATCTGTTCTAAAAATCAACGACCGATAATATGAAACTTAAAGAGTTTAATTCACAAACATACCTTAATTAATCCCATTCTATGGAAAGTACATGCTGAAAAATATTTTGAGAATTCAGTACCTATACAAACCTTGAAAGAGTAAGATTGGGGGAAGGGGAGACTTAAGACTTTTTCAGTGATAACTATTTGGAATCCAATTATTTTGTTATTGAAAGAGAAAATTGCCTTAGAGCTTCTCAAACAACCTTTAGGCTTCTCTCCACGCTATATTTACCCAGCCACAAATTCATTATCAGTGGTCCATATATTAGGAAGGGTGCAGGGGAACAATTTGAATTTGTGTTGAGTTTTTGTCTCTTACCTTTTCATTTTGCAAAAGACCACATTCTCTATAAACAAAAGAATATGTTGACAGTTTTAGGCAGGAAGAAAGGTGTTGTCATGAATCAAGTTGCCTAGCCTCCATGCTGTAGTCATGTTTAACCACTACATTAGCCGCAATACATTTTGACCATTAACACTATTACAATGTTTGTATTTAAAACACATGCACATAGATAATATCCATGCAATGTTACTTTCATGCAAAAGTAATCTATTGTACACCTTTTCATTAAACACATCAGGAATCAAACCTCCCAAAAATGAAGCAGCTGATCAAGAATGATTACACCTTACCTTTGAAATATCCTCCATAAATAGATTCACCTCCTTTTCCATTACCTAGTATTAAAAAGTATAAATTAAATCTTGCCACAGGTATTTTAAAAACTGCAACTGTTATGCTCACTAACTAGTGATGGGTCAATTTTATAATGCTGATAGCCACGAATGGATCACTCACCAAATCAGTATCATTGGTAGTTGCATACAGAATACATTAGAGGTTACTTTGCCCGTTTATTGCCTGCTAATCTCCTGTTCTCTAAAGGGCTGGGAAAGAAGTGAGAGGGGGCACTAGAAAAAGAGTGCACATGTATGAAGGTGGCTGGTTTGTGTTAACAGAAAATTTGTGAATCTTTAAAAAGGGAAGGTGCCCATTTTCTCAAAATTGTTTGAAGACTGGGGGAACCTTATATGTACAATTCCTTGCAGCCCTTTATGCAAACACAGGATTGATAAGCGCAATAAGCTATATGATTGATTCAATCAAATGCTTGCAAATTCTATCCAGGGATTTAATCATAAATGAAGAAGTGCTGATCAAACTTGCATAGAGATATTTTGATTAACATGCCACTTTATTTCTTTTCCAAAAAGACAATGTGTGAAATGACACTAAATACAGATGCTATATAGGCTGAAGCATTCCATAAAGCAATGCAACAGAAATAGACTTTTCAGGTATCACTCATATACAAGCAGTGAGCTACTTGGGTAACTTCATAATCATCTTGTTTTCTATAAAGCTTTAATTACCCTTAACTTCTAAAGCACAGGCCAAACTACACAATTCATTAGGGCCTACAAGAATTTAAGAAACTTCATCGCATTGTAATATTAACTTTTAAAATGAAAGTAGGTGATGGCTTTGTAAAATGTTCTAGCAACACATTCTCTGCCATTTTAATGTCACTGGAGTGGGGAATTCAATTTCTCTCAGGGTCTACCTTCACTGAAGTCTCCACCCTGAATCATGAAGTTTTTAACCACACGATGGAATGTTGAACCTTTGTAGCAGAGTTTTTTCCCAGTTGTTTTCCCAATTCCTTTTTCACCTGTGGAGAAGAAACATATGTCAACTACTAACTTAAAAATCTCAGCACAGTAATACTGATTTCAAGATGAACTGTAAACTAGGGGCCTTTGCAGACTGCTAGAAATAGTGCAAATTGAGTCCACTTTAACTGCCCTGGCTCAGTGCTAGGGAATCATGGGAACTGTATTTTTTTCTGAGACATTGAACCTTCTCTGTCAGAGAGCACTGGTGCCACAATAAACTACAGTTCCCGTGATTCCCTAGCACTGAGTCAGGGCAGTTAAAGTGGACTCAATTTGCACTATTTCTGGCAGTCTGCAGAAGCCCTAAGACAGCAGAATTCAAAGACATAGCTGTGTTAGTCTGGAAAATCAGTATGCAAAAGGATCTCATAGCACCTTTGAGACTAACTGATAATAAATGGTAGCATGAGCCTTTGTAGACTCAAGGTTTCTAACTTAAATTATAGCAGCTGTAGTGAATTATCAATAACATTATCAGTAAATCAATTCCAAGTATTAGACTGAATTTTAAAAGGTGTTGAATCCTATCCCCAAAATATGTTCAGCACCTTGGATAGTTCTTTTGGAGTCACAATTGAAACCCAGAGTGGCTGCACCATCCCACTGGAAGCAACAAGCCACTATTATTTAAATCCAAATACTGTCATTTAATGTCTTGGTCTTTACGGTCAACCTGAAAGCAATACTACTGGTTATGAAATTCCACAGAAGCAATCACAAAACTGGCCTTAAAGGAATAACGAGTTTTCTATTGTACAGACTGAAATATTTAAAGATTTACTAACTCTTCCTTCTTCTCTCCCCAGACATTTAACACTGCAGGTTAGGAGTGACTGATTTTCTTTGCATTTCGTGATCACTTTTTTATTTTTTGCGGACACTTGGCAGATACAATCTTCTCTAAGATTGTCTCCAGAAAGAGATTAGGAGAGTATAAATTGGAATTTATCTCCTGGGCTGAAAAGAGACCTCCTGCTAGATAAATATTCCCAAGCTCCTATTTGGCTGTTCATTCTGTTTTTCAGTGAAGGGTGTGGGAAAAGAACACAAAAATCCAAAACAGCTCTTTGTGCCTCTGGTGACTGCTGTGCAGGAAGATCGAAAGAGATCAAAGAACATTCAAAAATGCCTTTTAAACCATTTTCTGCTCTTGCAGAGTGTTACACTAAACCACACATTTTTGCAACCAATTCCAGATACCACACAAAAATACTTCTAGTATGTCAAGAACAAAGATTCAATGCTCAAAAAGTTTCCATATGCGTGTGTGTGCATGCGCATGCTCACACTCACATGTATCTGTATTTTCATCTCTAGGCTGTAATATCTCACAGGGAAATGGGTGTTCTACCATGTTACAGATACAGCTTTGTTATAAAAACAGATCTCTATATGTCAAAGATCTAAAATGGTATAGCAAAGAAATGGAGTCAAACAAACTGGCCAATGCTGAGCTTTTTTATTAAAAAAATATGTGAGTACAATTTTGGCACCCTGGAAGTATTGGGCAGGATGGTTGTCTCACTAACCACATGCTCTGTAATTAATTAAGTGATAATGTAGTTACAGTTATTCATGACTATGAGAAAACAAGTTACCTGTACATAGACAGAGGAAGTTTTTGCAAGTCCTTGGACAGACATCAGAGAAAAGTTGAAATACAATACGACCAACTGGAATGAGAATTAAAATATGGTTATTTCCTAGTTCCATAATATCTCAAAGAAAGTAGTTTACTTTCCTTTATGACTCTACCTCACATACGTGTGTTGGCAATAAATGAAAATAGTAAAACATTTTTAATGTTTGCCCACACATCTCTATTTACAAACATAAAATATTACAAATACAGATGGGCTTACATGCTCTCTCATAAGAAATGAAAAGAAAAGCACAGCTAGGGTGTGCAGATGTGCTTATTTACTTCTAACATGTGACAAGAGAAAAGAGTATGTATAAGACTGATATTTATGTAGTTTTCTACAGTATAACACTAATGCACAAAAAAGTCTCAGTTCATTACATCTTGATTAATGTTGACATTAACATTTGTTTTGAACTTCTAGACCAGGGGTCGGCAACCTACGGCCCCCGGGCCGGTTCCGGC
>CM034710.1:124643685-124656031 GCA_020142125.1 Phrynosoma platyrhinos | reverse complement strand
ACACACTGCAGAAATAATCCAGTTTGAGACCACTTTAACTTCCCTGGGTTAGTGCTAGAGAATCCTGGGAACTGTAGTTTATTCTAGCCCCAGAGCTCTCTGACAGAGCAGACTTTTACAGACTGCCAGAAATAGTGCAACTTGAGGCCACTTTAACTGTCCTGGTTCAGTGCTAGGGAATCATGGGAACTGTATTTTTTTCTGGGACATTGAGCCTTCTCTGTCAGAGAGCTCTGGTGCCACAATAAACTACAGTTCCCATGATTCCTTAGCACTGAGCCAGGACAGTTAAAGTGGCCTCAAGCTGCACTATTTCTGGCAGTCTGTAAAGGCCCTACATGTCTCACAAAACTACAGCTTCCAGAATTCCCTAGCACTGAGCCAGGGCAGTTAAAGCAGTATCATTCAGATTATTTCTGCAGTGTCTTTTGGCCTTAAGCAAGTCACATTCTCTCAGCCTCAGAGAATGGCAAATGGCAAACTGCAAAACCCCTCTGAACAAATATTACCAAGAAAAACCTATGTTCAGCTTGTTGTTATTAGCTGCCCTCAAGTCAACCTCAACTCATGGCGACCCTGTGAAAGAGGCATCTCTAAGACCCTCAGTCCCCCATTGTTCCACCTAGGCCCTACAAATCCATGTCTATGACCACTCTGATTGGGTCTCTCCGTCTGGCATTTGGTCTTCCTCTCTTTCTACCTGCCCCCACCTTTCCTAGCATTACTGTTTTTTTCCAATGAGTCCTGCCTTCTCATGATGTGGCCAAAGTATGACAGCCTCAGTTTAGTCATCTTTGCTTGCAGGAGTATTTCAGGTTTGATTTCCAGGGAGATTTCAGGCTTGATCTCTTCAAGGATCCATTTGCTTGTCTTTTTGGCTGTACACAGCATCCTCAGCCCTCTTCTCCAGCATCACATCTCAAATGAATTTTCTTTTTACCCACTTTCTTCACTGTCCAGCTCTCATACCCATACATAGTGATGGGGAACAGCATGGCTTGGACATATTACATATTCGTTAATATCAATTATTAATACTACATGTAACATTAACACCTCATACTACATTACTATTATTATTATTATACAAAAATATTGGGTCTTGCCTTCAGTGGATATACAGTATTCTTCTTTTTCTTCTTCTTTTATTGTTATATTATTGTCGTTATTATGTAACAAAAAGGGAAGAACAAGAGATCTATTTCATAAGATCCAGGAAATCAAAGGAAAATTCAAACCAAGGACTAGGATGATCTATGACAATAAAAATAACAATTCAAGACCAGGGAAGAATAAAAATACATTAGATGCAATACACAGAAGAATTATACAAAAGAGATGACAAAATGAAGGACACATGGAATGAAGAGCCATATGAAGATGAACCCCAAATTCTAAAAAGTGAGGTGGAAACTGCAGTAAGAGAAATAGCAAAAAACAAATCACCAGGAACAGATTATATTCCAATTGAACTGCTGCAATCCACTATGACAGAGTCAACTCTAGTGCTAACCAACATATGTCAACAGATATGGAAAACAAAACAATGGCCAACAGATTGGAAGTGATCAATATACATCCCCATCCACAAAAAAGGGAGACTGCAGCAACTATAAAACCATAGCACTGATCTCCAATGCAAGCAAAATCATGCACAAAATTCTGCAACATAGACTCCAAGGACCTTCCCAAGTTCAACCTAGACAATGAAGAAATAGAAAAATTGTAAAAGCATTCCCATACCTGGGATCAAACATTGATAGAAATGGGGACTGCAGTCAAGAAATCAGAAGAAGACTAAGAATGGGGAGGGTGGCTATGAAAGAACTGGAAAAGATTCTAAAATGCAAAGATACACAACTCAGCACAAAAGTCAGAATCATACAAGCCATCGTATTCCCTCTTACCATGGATGGATGTGAGAGCTGGACAGTTAAGAAAGATGATAGGAAGAAAATCAATGCATTTGAGATAATGTGGTGCTGGAGAAGAGTACTGAGGATCCCAAGGACAAACAAGTGAGTCTTAAAGCAACTCAAGCCAGAAACCTCCCCAGAAGCCAAGATGACCAAACTGATAGGGTTGCAGACTGCCTGAAATAGTTCAAATTGAGTCCACTTTTAGGGTTAGGGTTAGTGCTAGGGAATCATGGGAATTGTATTTTTTTTCTGAGACATTGAGCCTTCTCTGTCAGAGAACTCTGGTGCCATAATAAAATACAGTTCCCTAACCCTAACCCTAAAAGTGGACTCAATTTGCACTATTTCTGGCAGTCTGCAACCCCCGAGACTGTCGTACTTTGGACACATCATGAGAAGAGAAGACTTATTGGAAAAGACAATAATGCTGGGGAAGGCGGAGGGACGTAGGAAGAGAGGAAGGCCACATGCCAGATGGATGGACTCTATGAAGGAGGTCACTATGGGGATTAAGGGGCTGCAGGAATTAAGCAGAGTAGTGGAGGACAGAGGGTCTTGGAGATGTCTCATCCATAGGGCCGCCATGAATTGAGATTGACTTGAGGACCGTTAGCAACAAACAACAAAAACATGGTCTCTTGCCTTCAGTGGATATACAGTATTGTTATTGCTACGTAATATAAATAATAATTGTTATTACCATTATTGTGTCTTATCAACTTACTTTCACTGCGTTATTTCTTATAATAATAACACTAAAAACAAACATACTTTCTTTCCTCACCTCTTGTCAAGGTGTTTTTTTTTTCCAACAGGTCAGAATACAAAACACAACTAAAAACATACAAAACCAACAGTTAAAATACAATACACTTAAAGTATTACCCACCCGTTCCTTCAGGATCGAGGCAGGGAACAAAAGCAAATAATGCAATAAATACCCTAAAATAAAATCAGTTAAAAGAGCCTGCAGAGCGTAGCAAACCCATCGATGTTACTATTATTATTTAAAGATATAACCATGCTAGTCTGTAGAATCAGTTCATAGAGAGATCTTGTAGCACCTTTAAGACTAACTGAAAGAATTGGAACTTACAATTCCCAGAATTCCCTAACACTTTCTGCAGTGTGTTGTTTTGGATCAGAACTAAACTACTGTATTTGAAGAGAAGGAGGATGAGGAGACCCCCACATTTCTCCCCCTCCTTAATGAGGACCAGCATCTTCGGCTGCAGGAATATATCCGGTTCGACACACCGCTTCAACTGCCCTGGGTCAAGGCTATGGAATTCTGGGAATTGCAGTTTGTGATGGAGCCCCTTCCTTCCTTCCTTCATACTGACTCCTTACCTGGCCCTTGCCGTCGCCCTTTCTTTCCCGCTCCCTCCCCGTTTCTTTTCTTCCCACCGCCGCCACCCTCAGAGGATGGGCCCGTGAGGAAAACAAAGTCCTGCCTGAGGAGAAGCTCGACCGCCATTAACGGCCTTTTCTCTCTCTCTGAGGGAAGAAACAGCGGCGGTGGCGCGCACGGCCCAGCCCACCTCCCCCGCGCGTGCGCACACCTTCCTTTGCCTGGTTGGCACGGGGGGCGCGCACGTACATACGCTATGGCGCGTCCTCCTTCTCTCTCACTCCCATTGGTCAGTCCCGCGCACGCTCCTCCCCTTTCCTCTCTGGCTTTAGGCACGTACTACGCACGCAAGCCCATCCTCCTCCTTCCTCTTCGCACTCTCTCCTCTCTCTGCCCCCTCCCTCTCCTCCTTCGTCTTCATTTCGTCACTCCCATTGGTCAGCTGTATGCCCCGCCCCTTTTTTCCGTATTGGCCTTATGCGGCATCACTCCTCCTCCTCCTCCTCGCTCTTTTGGCGATGGCGTCACCAAACCACGCCCCCTAGTCTATTTTGAGGCGGCGCTCGTTTGTGTGAAGAAAGAAATGAGCAGTTTTTTTTCTGTTAGGCCCCGCCCCTTCATAGGGACGCGGATGGGGCGCATGCGCGCTGATGCCTCGCGAGCGGGGAAATGTGGCGAGTTACTTCACTCTGTAATCTCGCGAGAACGAGCCGCTTTGTGAGGGATGTGGTAATTGGGGGCAGATTAGAACCCCTGCCATAGCAACAACCTGAGAATTATGGGATTCGTAGTTCAGGGAAGGTCTTTTAAAATTCTCAGCCAAGGAGCGCTTGGGCCTGACTGAACTACAAGGCCCAGAATTCCACGGGATGTTGCCGTGGCAGTCAATGTGGAACAATAGCGTCAGGAGGACACAGGCGGCGTGTCAAGTTGTGTTTTAGGCTGCTGTCACACTACAAAATCCACACAGTTTGATACCACTTTTAACTCTCATTGCTCCATCCTGTGGAATTCTGGGATTGGTAGTTTTGTGAGGCACCAGAGCTCTCTATCTGTTATCACTCTATCTGTTCAACTTGTATGCCGAACATATTATAAGAAAAACAGGCTTGGACACAGAAGAAGGAGAAGCAAAAATAGGAGGAAGGAATATCAACAAACTAAGAAATTCAGATGACACCAAAATATTAACAGAAAGCCTCGCAGACCTGGAACACCTACTAAGGAAGATCCAAGAAGAAAGTGCAAAAGCAGGCTTACTGTTGAACATCAAGAAAACAAAAATAAGAATTACTGAGGACTTTCCCAAGTTCAGCCTAGACAATTAAGAAATAGAAATAGTAAAAGCATTCCCATACCTGGGATCAAACATGGATAGAAATGGGGACTGCAGTCAGGAAATCAGAAGAAGACTAAGAATGGGGAAGGCAGCTATGAAAGAACTAGAAAAGATTCTAAAATGCAAAGACATACATACAACTCAGCACAAAAGTTAGACTCATACAAGCCATTGTATTCCCTGTTGCCGTGTATGGATGTGAGAGCTGGACAGTGAAGAAAGCAGATAGGAAGAAAATCAATGCATTTGAGAGAATGTGGGGCTGGAGAAGAGTGCTGAGGATCCCATGGACAGCCAAAAGGACAAACAAGTGGGTCCTAGATCAGATCAAGCCGGAAACCTCCCTGGAAGAAGCCAAGATGACCAAACTGAGGCTGTCGTACTTTGGACACATCATGAGAAAAGAAGACATTGGAAAAGACAATAATGCTGGGAAAAGTGGAGGAAAGTAGGAAGAGCGGAAGGCCACAGGACAGATGGATGGACTCTATGAAAGAGGTCACTATGGGGATTAAGGGGTTGCAGGAATTAAACAGAGCAGGGGAGGACAGAGGGTCTTCCTGGAGATGTCTCATCCATGGGGTTGCCATGAGTCGAGATCGACTTGAGGGTAGTTAACAACAAAGAGGTCTCTGACAGAAGGCTAAATACCCCCACAAAACTATAAGTCCCAGAATGCCATCGCATTGAGCCATAGCAGTTAAAGCTTTATCAAACTGCATTACAGTTGCCTCTCTGTTTTCGTGGACTTCAAGTCTGTGGTTTGGCATATTCACAGAGGGGCGAGCTCCATTTAAATCAATGGGACGTGCCCCATTCAAGCCTATGGGGATTGAATATTTGAGAATCTCCATTTTCGCAGGGGGGTCCAGAACGGATCCCCTGTGAAAACAGAGGACCAACTGTATTTCTGCACTGCAGATGCAGCTACCTGAATGGGCATTAGAAAGCTTTTTTTATAGGCCTTGGCTGCTGCCACGCTGCAGAATTAGTGCAGTTTAACACTGCTTTTATTAACACAGCTCAATGCTATGGAATCTTGGGATTTGTAGTTCATTGCAGCACCAGAGCTCTTGTTGCAGAAGGCAAAACTACAGATCCACAATTCCATAGCATTAAGCCATGGCAGTTAAACTGGTGTCAAACTGCATTAATTTTGCATTGTAAATACCACCACCACCACAACAAAAACTCCTTGCACCTTTCACAAGTTTCATATTTCACAAATGTCCCAAGTGGGTTGTTGTCCGCAAGCAAGTCATACTAAAATACTATAAATCTCTTCAGCCTAAAATGCACTGCAGAAATAATCCAGTTTGAGACTGCTTTGACTGCCCTGGCTCAGTGCTAGGGAATCCTAGGAATTGTACGTAGTTTATTGTGGCACCAAAGCTCTGACAGAGAAGGCCTTCTCTGTCAGAGCTTTGGTGCCACAATAAACTACAATTCCTAGGATTCCCAGAGCTCTTCGACAGAGAAGGTTAAATGTCTCCCAAAACTACTATTCCCTGAATCCCATAGCATTGAGTCATGGTAGTTAAAGTGGTGTCAAACTGAATGATTTTTGCTGTGAGATGAGGGCAGGATCTTGCCCTTCCCTGTAGGCTCAGGAAAAAGCAAACTTCTGCAATCTCTCTTTGCTTGTGTGGTCTTCCTCACAATAACTTTTGCCATCTTCGTCTGTTACTCCTTGACCGCACATGTCCCAATTTTCATCTGTGAAATGTTGGATGGTATTTAAAAAAACAGGAAAATCTGAGCAAAGACACCAGACAGATCGCAGCAGGGCCCTTTTGAATGACAAAAGCATACAGATAATGGATTTTATCTTTTCCAGAGAAGCCCTGCCATGTGACTTTGGCCCCATATAGGTCAGCAGCGCATAAGAGCCATTTGATGTCCAAAATGGAACGGATGCACATCTATCGGATGAATGAGTGCGTTGTTTTTATTGCCATTCCCCCGGGCGATTCATGTCCCTTTGAGAGTCCAAATGTTCAAGAGCTGGCAAGGAAATGTTGAGTTAAGTCCTCTCCACTTCACCTTTTTTCAAGATATTTAATGAACAGCTGCCCAGAGGGGTTTTGCTCTTATCTGCTTGCTTACTTAGTGGTAAAGAGCATATCCTTATAAGCCTTGGACAGTTTCCTAATCAAATTCTTCTTCAAAGAAGCTTCTCCAAAACAGCAAACCATCCCCACTAGAAGAAATGTTAAAAATACCCCTTTTCGGATACATAGTTTCCATTAAGCTACTTTGATGCATTCCATTTGTAAGTCAAATGTGACCTTGTCAACATCCACATTTGTCCCACATACTTCCTTCAAAGGGTTAAATGGTTTAATATGATTTTTACATTTTTTGACTTATCGAGACCTTAAGCCGAACCTATCATAGGGTCATAGCTTTGAATTCAGCATGCAAAATTTAGATTTGTGCTTTATGCACTGAGTTAAAAACCTTATTTTTAAAAAGTTTCATTTGTTTTTATATGATTTTTATTCTTAACATGTATAAAACAAATTCCACTTATATACGTCATATATCATACCTTCTTTCCACCCACTCTCCCCTTTTTATGTACATTCAATCAATATTCACATTCACACTGACTTTCCGATAACATAAGACAGTAGTAATATTCACTATCCCTTACACCAGTTGATTGTCCTTTTATACTTATCCCCCATAACCTCTTTTGGGAAGAGATTCATTTCTTTTACCTTATGCTTAAATATCCCTTCCTCGCATCTTCCCTTTAACTTATTTATCCCCTTTACTGATTAATTCAATACCTCCCCTAGCTTTGTTATTTTTCTCCATTTTTTTCTCATATTGTTGAATCGATTTTCCATTAATATACATTGTCAGCCTATCCATTAATGCTAATTAATTTAGTTTTAAGAACCATTCTTCCAGTATTGGCACAGTTCCCTCTTTCCAGTGTTTTCCATATATTATTCGTGCTTCTGTGATCATGCATAGGATTACTGATTTGCCCTCTGCAATATCTGTTATATTCAATAAAAAAGATTTCTGGCCTTAGAGGAATCTTCTTATCTAATATTACTGTGATTTGATTATGGATCTTTTCCCAAAATTTTCTTACCAGTCTGCACTGCCACCACATATGATATAGCATCCCTACCTTTTTCTTTGCATTTCCTGCATGTGTTGTCATTATTCTCCTGTAATATGGCTAATTTTGATGGCGTCATGTACCACCCAAGTTCCATTTGTGAACTCACCGTATTGTATGGGGTTCAATTTGTGGTTCAAAAATGAGAAATTAGACCTCTTCACCTACAAATGGGATATTACTTTTGTAAGGGGTGAGGACATTAAACATTTCCTAGGGTGGTGAAGGGCATAGAAAAAGTTGGGAACTACTGCTGTAAGGCAAGACACTGGTTTGCGAATGAAGCACGCATGCTTTACAGCTGGAAATGTTGAGATAGTGAGTGAGAAGCGTTTCAAAGAGATCAGCTACGTAAATCCTTTATCTAACTCAGATTGGCATTATTATTGCTGGCTCCTCAGAATACAGATGGAGAAGGATAAAATGACACACAGGGGAAGCCAAGAGAAATGACTGTGTAAGCCAGGAAAAGAGATAAACAGGGACTATTCCCAATGAATGCTTTCATATATGTTATCTAACCGTGCTTCAACTGACACTTAGAAACCAGAGTCATTCCCCGACACTTTGAATGATGCCATTCTACTAAAGAGTTATGATAAAGTTTGAAATGACTCCAGAAATATATCTATTAAACATGATGAAAAAATTGGATCCAATAATTGAGAAAAAATTTTGGAGAATTATTTTGTATATGGTTACAGCAGCGAGAATTTTAATTGCTCAAAAATGGAAACAGCAAGATACACCAATGATTGAAGAATGGCTCTTAAAATTATTAGAAATGAAAGAAATGGATAAATTAATGAAACTATTAAATAACAAAAATTTAGATTTGGTTAATGAAGAATGGGCTCCAATAGAGGTATATATAAAAGAAAGATGGAATATATGAACCAAGAGAAAAAGAAACAAGGGATTGGTATTGTTCATTAGCAAGAGTGTTATATAAATGTATTTGGAGGTGGATAGATTAACCATTAAAAAAAATTATAAAATGTACTCACGGTGTTCGAACTAAAGGAAGTTATGTAAAATTGTAAATAGGATAATAGGATATGAATAATATTGTAGCTTTTTTTTTAGATTGTATAAAAAATCATTTTTGATAAAAATAAAATGGAAAAAAATAAATAGTTATGTGAGCAAGAATACATGGCATTTCCATGACTGTGGCATTCCCTCTTTGCTCAAGAAGAGAGGGTCAGAAGATCATAGATTTCTGTCGAGGAAAATGTACAGTAATTCCAAATATCCCTTTTGAATGTCCTACGTGAATAAAAATATATTGGCCAGGAAATGCTCTTGCATTTTTACACGCACCCTTTCCCCCATTATGCTCAAGGTAACATAAGTATTTTATCGCTTCCCAACTTTCTGGTCACAACATTCCTGTGAGGTAGGTCAGGCAGAGATTGACCTGAACTCCTCCAGCAAGTTTCATGGTTGAGCGGAGACTATAACACGAATCTCCAAAATTGCATCCAATGTGGTAATTGTCATCGTCGTTGTTGTTCTGAGCCTTCAAGTCATTTCCAACTTATGGTGATCCTACGATGAAACAATCATGGGGTTTTCTCTGCAAGATTTGTTCAGAGGAGATTTGCCATTGCCTTGTCCTGAAGCTGAGAGTATGTGCCTTGCCCAAGGTCACCCAGTGGGTTTCATGGCTGAGCAGGGAATCAAACCCTGGTCTCCAGAGTCGTAGTCCAAGCTACGCCACGCTGGTTCTTATATCACATACAAATGTGGGACCAAGGTTGGAAAGTTTGAATTTCTGGAACCTTTGCCAGAATTATCCCTGTTCCTTCCAGTCTTTACCCAGTAAATTGAGAGCAGTTGGATGTGCAGAACTGATAGAAAATGGTCAGATCAACGTTCAAGAAGACAACAGAAGGGATTTGAGGCCTCTCTTTAAACTTTGTCATGTTTGTTGCTTTCACCAGCAGGTACCTGGATGCTTCTATCAAGTCCCCCAATTACTTATGTCATTTGAAACCCCAATTTTGTAGTGCTGTCCCGACACTGGCTGCAAGTGTGGTTGTGTGTTGACTAGGACACTGAGAGGTCAGGGTTTGAATCCCCAGTTGTCCACAGAAACCTACTGGGGAAGTAACACTCTCTCAGCCTCAGAGGAGGGCAAAGGCAAACCTCCTCTGGACAAATCTTGCCACGAAAACCCTGCAATAGGTTTGCCTCTTAGGGTCACCATAAGTCAGAAATGACTTGGAGGCACAACAACAACAAGGCCATTGTGGTAACTGAGAAACAACTGGTTTCAAGTCTCATATTGGGTGCCTCTACACTTTAGCAATAATGCAGTTTGACACCATTTTATGTGCTTCAGCTCCATCCTCTCAAACCCTGGGATTTGTAGTCTTAAGCCTTCTCTGCCAAAGAGTGATGGTGCCTCGCCAAGCTAAAAATCCCAAAGTTCATAGACTCAAAGGGTTGGAAGAGACCACAAGGGCCATCCAGTCCAACCTCCTGCCATGCAGGAAATTCTGCAGGATGGAGCCATGGCAGTTAATGTGATGTCAAACTGGATTATTTCTACAGTATAGATGCACCCTGCCCAGACCCACAAATACTCTAAAGTGAACCTTTTCACCCCACCTTTCACCTTAGGTTTCTTAGGTTGCATCCACGCTGCAAAAATAATCCAGCTTGACATCACTTTTAACTGTCATGATGCACTACAATGGAATTCTGGGAACTGGAGTTTTGTGAGACATTTAGTCTTTTCTGTCAGAGAGCGCTCTGGTGCCACTATAAACTACAGTTCCCAGAATCCCATAGCATTGAGCCATGGCAGTTACAGCAGGGTCTAACTGGATTATTCCTGCAGTGTGGGTGTATATTGGTGTTTTTAGCTTTGATTTGGAAATGTCCTACATTTTTCTTGCATTTGTCCTACATTTGGTGGTGCCTTGTCCTCCTTTGTAGTCGGGGCCACCAATACAGAGTGACTCTGACCGCAAAGGAGGACAACATACCACCAAATGTAGGACAAAATGTCAGAAAATGTAGGGCACTACCAAATCAAGGCTGAAAACACCAATACAAAGTAACCCTCTGTAGGACAAATGTAAGACAAAATGCCAGAAAAATGTAGGATATTACCAAATCAAAGTTAAAAACACCAATACAGAGTGACCCTCTGTAGGACAAATGTAGGACAAAAATGCCAGCAAAATGTAGGACATTACCAAATCAAAGCTGAAAACATCAATGCAGTGACCCTCTGTAGGACAAATGTAGGACAAAAACGCCAGCAAAATGTAGGACATTACCAAATCAAAGCTGAAAACATCAATACAGAGTGACCCTCTGTAGGACAAATGTAGGACAAAAAATGCCAGCAAAATGTAGGACATTACCAAATCAAAATTGAAAACGCCCATGCGGAGTGACGTCACTCCCTTCCACGCAGCTCTAGGGGAACCCAAGGCGGCTGTCGAGGCAGAACCGGAAGTCTTAAGTTGCAGAGGCGCGCGAAGTTCCTTACCTCTAGACTCGGTGGGCGTCTTCGGCGCTCTTTGGAGGCTCCTCCTCCTCCTCCTTCTTGGCGGACCGTGCCGCTCTAGCCGCCACTCGGTAGCCGGAAGTGGGCGGGGCGAGAGCGTTTGTTGTGGCCGAGGCCGTTTCCGGAGCAGCCTGACGGCACTGACACCGAGCAGAGAGTCAGTCGACGCGAGGTGAGGCGGGAGGAGGGCTGGGGCCTCCGGCGGGGCGGAGGGCGCTGAGGGGAGCTAGTGGGCCGCGCCGCGGATGTGGGAGCCCCCGGGGGATGCTGAGGCAACGACTGGCGGGGCTTGGAAGCCTTTGGTGGGCGGGAAGGAGGGAGGCTCACCGCCCTGGAGAGCCCTGCCAGGTTGGTCCGAAGCACAGCGCAGAAACAATCCGGTTTGAAACCGCTTTAACTGCCCTGGCGCAAGGCGAGGGAACTCAGGGAACTGTAGAATCCGAAGATATAGCCGTGTTGGTCTGTAGAGTCAGTATGTAGAGAGATCTTCTTGTAGCAGCACCTTTGAGACTCACTGAGGGAAAGTAGTTGGCAACATGATAATAATAATAATAATAATAATAATTTTTATTTGTATACCGCCCTATGGCGAACCAATCCGGGCGGTGAACAACAATAAAATACATACAATCTAAAACAATATAATTCTCTCCTCCCCCCCTTAAAAAGTTATTAAATCAGTCTCAGTTAAAACTATGACATTAAACCAACAGTATAAAAATTATAATTACAAAATTATAATATAAAATCTAGGAAACATGAGCTTTCCTAGATTTCGATCTACTTCCTCAGATGCATTTGATGGAGCGGAAGCCAGGCACAGACATATATATGCTCTTAGTATGTGAGGATGTCAATTCAAATTTAAAATCCTTTGGGTATGAACAGGGGCAATGGCTTCCTAGCTCACTACACTCGTTTCAACACTATCTGACCCCATCCTCTGGGGGCATCCTGCATTCATGTGTTCTCCCCACCTGCAGACTGGTTTCCAAGGCCAAACTGGTCTTTTCACCTCATTTCCATTTGTTGTTGTTGTTAACTGCCCTCGAGTCGATCTCAACTCATGGCG
>CM034710.1:124611128-124621238 GCA_020142125.1 Phrynosoma platyrhinos | reverse complement strand
TGGAGATGTCTCATCCATAGGGTCGCCATGGGTCGAGACTGACTCGAACGCAGTTAACAACAACAACAACAACAACAAACTGCACAGAGGATGCAAGCCCCAAACAATGTGCCAACATCTTCATAGTGGGGAAAGGTCACCAAGCAGTGATGGAGCACATGTTTTGCATGCCCAAGGACCCACTTCACTCTTTGGCAAGTGTCCCCATATTCATCCCTGCTGTGATATTTGGAAGCCAAGTGTTGCTGAGGAAAGGATCTTGTTGGACTCATGGGGCTAATGCACTTGGATTCACAGAAATCACAAGAAGCTATGGAGGAATCATAGAATCATTTGTTGTTGTTGTTGTTGTTGTTGTTATTGTGTGCCTTCAAGTAGTTTCCAACTTATGGTGACCTAAGGCGAACCTATCATGGGGTTTTCTTGCTAGGTTTCTTCAGAGGAGGTTTGTCATTTCCATCTTCTGAAACTGAGAGAATGTGATTTGTCCAAGATCACCCAGCAGCTTTACATGGCTGAGCTGGGATTCAAACCCTGGTCTTCAGAGCCCTAGTCCAATGCTCACACCACTACGCCACACTAGCTCTCTCACAGAATCATAGAGTTGGAAGAGACCCCAAGGGCCATCCAGTCCAACCCCATTCTGCCATGCAGGAACTCACAATCAAAGCATCTCCGACAGATGGCCATCCAGCCTCTGTTTAAAGACCTCCAAAGAAGGAGACTCCACCGCTCTCTGAGGCAGTTTATTTCACTGTTGAACAGCTCTTATTGTCAGGAAGTTCTTTCTAATATTGAAGTAAAATCTCTTTTTCTTGATTTTGAACTCACTGATCCGTGTCCTGTTCTGTGCAGTGCAGAAAACAAGCCTGCTTCATGTTCAGTACATACATAGATTTATTACGGCACATAGCCAGCATAATAAAAATAAATTAATTAATTTGCAAGAATTACCAAAATTACTCAGATAACAGGACAACTGAGCAAATATAAAATACATGATTTAGTATAAAAAAAAATAGTATCCATTCATGGTTTAAGATCTTAATCTGCACAGCTATGAACTACCGCGAGAGCCTTTGTTAACTTTACGCAAAAGAACTAAAAAATTACTTCATAGTCACCATATTATTAAACAGTAATCTGTTAAAACACTTCCGCTCAAGATTATAGCAACTTTTTAAGAGTATTGGCGACTGGTCATATGGGCATTTTATAGTGTCAGCATATCATAATTCTTCTGCAACTACCTGATTAAATGGAATAATCTATATAATATTCAAGATAAAAGACAGTTGGCTAAATGTATTGTACCATCACTTACTCTATTAATATAGGGAACTGGAGGAGACAGAAGACCAATTAATTGACAATTATTTCAATATACCTCTGTGGCAAACAATAGCAGATGCACAGAATCTGGTCACTTTATCAGTTGCCTCCCCATTTTGGTCTGAAAAGAGATATTCTACATAGAATTTGTCTTGTCTACCCAGGAATTTTTGAATGAGAGGAGTTATAAACAAGGCTCTAATATCTTTATAGAAGGAGTAGCAAAGAAGAACATGACAAATTGTTTCTGCTTCGTCAGAACCACAAAGGCAAAGCTGGTTCGAGTATGGAATTTTTTTATATTTGCCATCTAGGACAGCTTCTTAATTTAGGAATACTCAAGCTTTCAAGATAATTAGCAAGTATAAATACTCCACTGTTTTCTTTACATATAAGATATGAAGTTATCTGGCTTTTATGATTTTGAAGATCGATGTCTTTAATACGTTGCGCAATATCAGAATTTGCTTTATTATGGCCCAACATTAGGACATAAGCTCTTGAAAAGCCAATATCAGATAGTTTGGTAATTATGTTTTTATGTTGGCTAAGATCAAGTGTAGAACATCTTCAGTATGACATCCTTTCAAATATTTAAACAGGGCTATCATGTCATCTCTTAACCTTCTCTTCTCTAGGCTAAACATCCCCAGCTCCCTAAGTCGTTCCTCATAGGGATTCATGGTTTCCAGACCCTTCACCATTTTAGTTGCCCTCTTTTGGACACGCTCCAGTTTCTCCACATCTTTTTTGAATTGTGGTGCCCAGAACTGGACACAGTATTCCAGATGAGGCCTGACCAAAGCAGAATAGAGTTGCACTATTACTTCCCTCGATCTAGACACTATACTTTATTGGTGCAGCCTAGAATTGCATTGGCTTTTTTAGCTGCCACTTCACACTGAATTCCTTCCCATGTTGCCATTGATTCAGAGCAGATTTGTCATTGCCATCCTCTGAGGCCAAGAGAGAGTGACTTGCCCGAGCTCACCAAGTGGGTTTCCATGGCTGAGTGGGGATTCGAACCCTGGTCTCTAGAGAAGTAGATGCATTCAAAATGGATGTGAACAATGGAGATTCAAGTCAGATTCATCCTGGATTATTTTCATCATCTGAATTGGGCCATAGTCCAACAAACCACTACATTATACTGGCCCAGTTTTAAACATGCAACTTAAATTATCCACCATTAGATGGAGGTAGAGAAAATGAAATCTGGTATGGGAGAGCATTTAGCTAGTGTTTCCTCAGTGGAGATGGAATAGAGAAATATGAAAAGATTCCTCTTGCAAGACCCCCCCCCCTTCACAACCCCAGTTTATTTGTGATGATGAATTCAAAAAGAAAGCAAACATTTTCAGATGGGATTACATGTCGGAGGGGCTGGTGGCAACAGGATGAAGAGACAGAGGATCCTCTGAGCCATAATTGGAGTTAAGCACGTTGAACGGAAAGCGAAATACTTGAAATAAAATTGGTCACAGAATTGGAAGACTCTTGTGCTTCTGACCTAATTGTCAAGCAAATGAAAAACAGCAGAAGATGAGTGGAGCTGGGGAACACACATGTGCGTGTGTGCATGGGCCTTCATCGCCTGTCACCTTATATTTAAAAATAGTAGGAGTTTTAAAAGAGAGGAGAGAGTTAAAGGGAGAGAAGAAAACCTAGTTTGCTTGATATCGTCGGTACGCAGGATATGAGAGCACAGGAAATTGAGGATAAATATCACTTGCATCACTAGAAACATCAAACTATAGCTAAAATATAGTTCACAGGCCCAACTTTGGTCCACAGCTATACTGCTAAATTAGGAGCAGGCAAATAGTAAAATAGGGGCAGGTGAATTGTTGCCTATGGGCTACAGGTAGCCACTGGTCACCTCATTTGTGGCCTCTAATGCCTTTCACTAGTCCTCCCAAGCCCTCCTATTTTTTACTTGAGTTTTAGGCACCCCCCTCCAAAAAAAGCACACACATCACCCCGACTTTGCATGAAAACAGCAGAAAAGTTGACGTCAACTCAACAGGAATCTCAGAACCACCAACGTCCCCCCAAAACCTCAGGTTCTTTGTGAATTTCCTCTCAAAATAGCAACCGGAAGTGACACCTCATCGCTCCCTGGCACCATTTTGTGAGGAACTGGAAATAAACATAGAAGTATTTGGGCTTGCTGTGTATGGGTAGGTATAGCCTCAGGGGGATTTGGAGGGGGGAAATTGGCCCTTAGCCCCCACATTGTTGCCCATCCGTGTAAGAAATGGAGCCTCCAAGTCCATAGGCAGTTTAACTTGACACTAGGGGCAAGAAACAGGAGAGGGAGGGCAGTAAGATGCATTGCCTGCAGATTTTCAAGTGTAAGCTGGACTACGACTCAAGGCACAAATGCACTAAATAGACTATTGGCCAGATTCAACAATGTTCTTCTTGTTGTGGGATTAATACTGCAGATGGTTCTCTGGGAAGACGAAGAAATGGCTAGAGAAGAAAGTATAGTTGCCCCTCCGTTTTTGTGAGGGATCCGTTCTGGACCCCCCCCCCCATGAAAACAGAAAAAAGGGTTGAATGGGGGAGCGTGGCCCATTTTATCCCCCTCTGTTTCCCGCCCATGAATGGGCGAGAGACATGGACTTAAAGTCTGCAAAAATGGAGGGGCAACTGTATAGGGAATATTTCTCACCACACTCACATTCCCCTCATGTTTGTTGTCCCAGGATTCTCTCAGCACTTTGCTTAACATGGTTGATCTTTCTCTTTCTGACCATAGACTTAAGGGTCCAGTTGAACATCATGAGCTCCTGCATGGCAGGGGGTTGGACTGGATGGCCCTTGTGGTCTCTTCCAACTCTATGATTCTATGATTCTATGAGTATGAGACCTATGTGACTGACAGGCTTCTCCTGCTTTTCAACAGTGATGTATTCAAGTCTTTTACTCCAAGTCTCAAGTCAAGTCTCAAATCTGGGAACCAACTTTAACAGAAGAAAACGAGGCAAGCGTAGAGTTTCAATAACGAAGAAATCAAACCGATGTGCACAGTGTTAGGTAAAAAGTTAGGTAGGCAAATTATCAAGATTCCATTTTGGAAAAATGAGGTCTACTCAGCAGCCTGTCACTGCTGCACATCGGAGGAGCCTTCTAAAGCTTTTGGGAAATGTGAGAAGGATCTTCCCACCTCAAGCCTGTTGCCTAACATGTTTGCTGTTCCCCTATGAGAAATGTGCCCCTTGCTCTTGACTTGAGTTGGGGGGTTAGATCTATTCAGTAGCTTGTCCCTGCTGCATGTCAGAAGAACTTTCGAAAGCTTTTCCTAAAAGCAGCAGGCAAGACAATAGCACAGGATGCATTTCTTGGAGGGGAACAGCAAACGCATTAGGCAGCAGGCTTGAAGAGAGGGTCTACAGAGAGTAGGGGCTTCCTGTACGGCAAACATAAAGTATCAGTTCCATCACATGACTGGTAGGCAAAAAGCAGGGAGATAGAAGCATTGTTCAGAGGAGGAACACCATTTTTCATGCTGTAATGTTTCTGGATGAAATTAGGCCAGCAACTCGGTCCCTAAAAATATACAAGTCATGAAGCGAGTCGAGTCATGTTGAGTTGCTTTGATTGTGCTTTCCTGCATGATGGGAGGTTGGATTGGATGGCCCCTGTGGTCTCTTCTAATTCTGTGATTCTATGATTCTGTGAGTAATTTACTGTTGAGTCAAGTCCAAGGTTAATTACTGAAGCGACTTGACTCTGATTTGAGTCAATTGACTCAAGTTTATGTCACTGCTTTTAATGACTTGCTCTCTGACAAGTTGCACTTTCGACACTTGCAAATTACAGACAAGGTCCATTAATTTGACAAGGGATCTGCTCTTTCATCAATTTGTCCTGTCTACGAGGCTATCTTGTAGTGCTTCATCATATAGCAAATATCTGATTGTTAATTCCTGAGGAGGCTCAACTATGCAGGAGTCTTGGTGGTACAAATTTGCCATATCATTTTGAAGAAGACATCTCCCCAAGTCTTCTGTTGCATGGGGCTCAAGCCCCCCGGCCCCATTGTTTTGGGGTACATGATTTAACAATACAATTTAGGCCCACAAGAAATGTTTAGACTTTTGGATTTTCCACTTACACTATGAACTGAATATGTCTGTTACAGAGCATCCAAAAAATACAACCACATGTGTAGGAGAATTTGCACAGATATAGGACATGACCTCTATGTGTGTGTGTGTGTGTCTGTGTGTATGTGTACAGACAAGCACACATCCTGCAACAAACCACATCTTGAAATGAACAACCCCCAAAATGACCACATCTGCTGGCTGGGGGATTCTGGACATAGTAGTCTAAAAGAATAACTTTTCCAAGAATGTCTCTGCTTGAGAAGATGACTCTACTATGATGATGTTCCACCTCTGCTATTTGCTTTTGCAGACAACATTGTCTGTGATAATGAGAACTGAAATTTCATGTTGGAATAGGTGAAAAGCTACTGTTTGCATTATGTAGTGCTGGTTGCCTTTACAAGATGGTGTCGCTTGTCACGTCAGGGCCTGTTAGCAATAACTCCATGATGCAAGTGTTCTACACAATGGGTAGCATTTGGATGAACACATGAATCATTTTGATGATATACAACTAGATCAGCGGTACAAATTAAATTTTCTCATGTCTTTTGGTGGCTTAATAAGCTGGAAAACAGTGCTTTTGCATGGATTCAAACAGTAATTGGTGTTGAAATTCCCTTTATAAATGTTATGAAATGTATGTAGTTGGGACTAGCAATTGGATTTAGACTAAATATCATTTCAGTCTCAGAACTATATAAAGTGCTGTGGGTTCATTTTCGGCTGAATGAGGAAGAGGAATGCCTCAGCAATGCTGAGATGGCTTAGCAGGAGTCGGGTGGGGGGAAAATGATGATGATGATGATGATGATGATGATGATGATGATAACAACAGCAACAACATTTATTTATAGTCCTTTTCACCAAAGGGGAGAACAGCAAACATCTATAATCAGAAGCACATAATAAAACAGAATACTATAAAATGCTAAAATAATATAGTACTAAAACTCCTTATCGATGATGATGATGATATTTATTTCTGTTCTGCATTAAAACAATTCACACTGTAGTTAAAAAAGAATAAAACACAATCTAAAATATGAAAAGCTATTAAAAACAGTTCAGTTAAAATGACACAGAAGCAGATTGATCCCTCTGCTTCAGTGTCTTCATCTGACTTGCTTCCCTGGGTCTTTATTCTCCTTTCAACACAGAGTGCTTTAGAGTACCTAAAAAAATCAAAATCAAAATAAAATAAAATAAAATAAAATAAAATAAAATAAAATAAAAGAGAAGTCACTCCCACAGAGAAGGCTTCTCCAAGTGGGCACTCAGAAACTGGAACAAGAGAAGGCTGAGGATGCTTCTCTCAATAGCCTGAACAAAAGGAAGTTCTTCTGTCTTCCATTTTCATGCAAGGTGCCAGTCCATCCTTGGCCAGTTTCCACAGCAAGGCCTCTGAGAAGTTCAAACATTGCTCAGCGCCAAAGGCAAGATGAGGTACCTCATGATGAGCCTGAACAGAATGTCCCAGGAATCCCCTTCAAACATGCTACAAAGGAGACAGCAACAAAGGGCCTGTGGGTACTGGTGGACAAAGAAGACCGCTTGTTACCAGAGCTTGAGAAAGTTGCTTGAAAAAAAAAACCCCATAAACTCCCACAATCCAGCAGTAGGTGTTCTGGTTGGCGGATTCCGGGAACTGTTGTCAATGCCCTACTGCCAACTTCTGCCCCTTCTTAATGCTGCATAAATAAAGTCAGGTTATTGCACAGCAAAAGTGTTGTCTGGAAGGACGCGTGCACAGGGGTGTCACTTGAGGGGTGCTGGGGGTATGGACTGCACCTCAGAGGGGTGCTGCTAGGAAGAGGCTGCCTTCTGGATCTGGAGGCTCTGCTGGGGTTGCAGACTGCCAGAAATAGTGCAAATTGAGTCCACTTTAAGGGTTAGGGTTAGGGTTAGGGAATCATGGGAACTCTATTTTATTGTGGCACCAGAGCTCTCTGAAAGAGAAGGCTATATGTCTCAGAAAAAACAACAGCCAATTCCCATGATTCCCTAGCACTAACCCTAACCCTAAAAGTGGACTCAATTTGCACTATTCTCTTCCTTCTATTGCCTGGCCAGCAATTCTGCCAGACCCAGAAGTGGCTATGGGATGGCAGGAGCAGCCCACCTCCACCAGTGGCTACTGGTGGGACTGGGCTATCTTCCAGATCTGACCACTCTGGTGTCCAGGTAGGAAAGAGAATCTCTTCCTTTTGTCACCTGGCCAGCAGCTCTTCCAGACCCCCCAAAAAAGAATGTTGAAGAGAAGGGGATATTAAAAATGATTCACACTGGCTGTCAAATATACTAGGAACACCCGTGCTAGTGTAGGACAGGAACAGCAACAACAAGATATCCTAGCTTCATTTAGACTTTACAGACAATCTAGATGGCCTGAACTGCAAGATGGTTGTATTCCAGTGTTCTTTGCCAGACTTGCCACACAGCCCTCTTTTGGAGTAGCAACGGGAATAAAACACAATGTGTTAGACTAGTCTCAACAGGCGGGATGCTTTTAAGGGGCTTTTAAGGGCTATTGTGCATTTAATTAAAACATTTTTGTTTCCTAGGCCTGCCCTATTATTGTCTCCTGTTCAAAATAGCTGGGCCATTGATAATGAATTCCACATAGTTGACATCTCATCCATCCGTGGAGGGAGCTTAAATTCCTGGCATTCTTCTAAAATAACCGTGCTTCATTAGGAAGAGCAACAGCTGCAAAGAGGAAGCTATTCATTAACATTACAGGAGCTCTTCATTGATAGGTCTCAGACAGACTTCTGGTCCCCCAGCCCTTTCTGACATCTTTGGCTGATTGTGTGACTCCTAGAGGATTCCAGAAACAGAAAACTGGCTCCTGGACCAACTTCATTGCATTTCAGAATTGCATTTATAACATTCCAGTAATGCCCGGCCCCCTTGATAAAGATTTTTTCCCCACACTTTAGTCTGGGATAGAATTAGCATCCTTCGTTGACTCTTAGAGCAACCATTGAGACCCTGATTTGAAGCCCTCTGGAGCTCCAAAGGAGCCAAATATCCAGTAGTATGGCCTCTGGACTTTGGAGCATACTTATTGACTGCTTCAAGGTATAGTACTTAGCTTTAAATTATCACGGTGCTATAGTAATAGTTTTGCAGTTTGCTCTGGAATGGATGCCATTGGAGAGAAATGGTTATGACTGAGCTATAACCTGAAAGTAGACAGGAAGCATGGTGTGTGAATATAGCCTTAAATAAGCAGAAGGCATCTAGCTTTCAACAACTTTCAGAGAATCTGCTGGGTTTGAGAAATTAATATTCTACAAGCAGCTAGAGGCAGTACTGAAAGCTGCTGGATATTTAGGAAATAGGAGGCAATCCTTATAAAACAGAATAGAAAAATCTCTCATACTTGGAGCAAGGAGGCCAGGCTGAGCAAATGCTCTTGTAAACAAGAATGCTTTATTTCTCCTTTCTTCCTTTATCTTTGGTTTGGTTAGGAAGTTCACCTATTGAGTTTTAAGGCCCCACTTGCACCAGTTCCCTGGAGGCTGATGCTGATCCAGTACAATAAAGTACAATGAAGGCAGTTTTGAACTGCAGATTTGTTTCTGCCACAGTCAGTGGAATCTGCCAAGAAAGCAGAAAGCTTAATCTGGCAGAAAATCATGTGTCTTCCTCCCTCAGATTTAGGACTTGGGCTACAAGTGACAGGAAAAAAACCAAAAAACACCATGAACAGGCCTTGATGTGAATAGCATTTCTCTGAGGAATGAGAAGATGGATCCAGTTTTTGCAAATTTGTGTTCAAAAAAGGGGAAAGAACACTATACTTTGAGGCAATAAACTATAAAACAGCTCTTACCACCAGGATGTTCTGCCTAATGTTTATGTGGGATCTCTTTCCCTGTTGCTTGAATCTATTACTCCATGTCCTTATCTCTGCAACAGCAGAAAACAAGCTTGCTCCATCCTCAGTATGTCATTCTTTCAAATACTTAAATATAATGTCACCTCTTAACCTTCTCTTCCAGCTCCCTAAGCCACTATTCATATGGCATGTTTCCAGGCCTTTTACCAATTTGGTTGCCTTCCTTTGGACACACTCCAAGCTGATGTGGACCTGGAGGTGTCACCAAAGACGGACCTGATGACTCCTATAATGTCTGGTAACACTGCAAAGCACTCTCCATCAGTGATCTGAACATCACGGCAGTGCATCTGGCTGCCAAGACCTGCAAGGTATCTAATGAGTTTGGCATTTCTTAAAGAACAGCATCTCCTTCTGCGTGCTTTAATAATTCACTGTGAGATGTATCATTGATGAAGTACCTTTCCTCCTTTAGGGTTTTACAAGCCATGATATAAAACAACTGCGGTATAAAGTAACTTTAATAGGAACATTAGATCAGCCGTGATTGGTGAGGAGTACCAGCTAAGGGGATTTGCATCAAAATGATTTCTTCTTGCTCTGTTTTGTTTTTGGGGATACAGCCCAAGAAGATTTATTGCATGTTGTGTGTTCCAAGTGGTTGTGTGTTCCAAACAGGGAATACACAATCAGTATTCCCCCTTCTGTAGTTTCAGGGGAAACACAGGTCTCTTTCACACTTTACACTTGGATAACAAACTGGTCTTAACCTTTAAAGCCCTACATGGCCTGGGCCCATCTTACCTAAGGAAT
>CM034710.1:124553776-124584960 GCA_020142125.1 Phrynosoma platyrhinos | reverse complement strand
CTTATTTCGCTTTTCTGCCGCTTACAGACCCCCGTGTGGTAAGGTCCTTAGTAAAGACATGGGAGAGATCTTTCTCAGTGGCTGCTCCTACCCACGGGAAATCCCTTCCACAGGAAACTAAGCTGGCCTCTCCCTGGCAGGAAAGATCCTTTCTTTCTCCTGAGGCTGCACCCACACTACACAATTAATGCAGTTTGACACTGTTTTAAACTGCCGGGGCTCCATGCCATGGCATGCTGGGATTTGTAGTTTTGTGAGCTCGTTAGCCCTCACTGTCAGAGAGTTCTGGTGCTACAACAAACTGCAAATCACAGGATTTCACAGCATCGAGCCATGGCAGTTAAAGTGGGGTCAAATTGGATTATTTCTGCAGTGCGGATGCAGCCCAAGCAACCTTTTAATGTGTAATTACTTGTGGGAAGGCTTCTTATGGGATGGGTATGTGCTTTATTTTTAAGTTTAAAAAAAGTTTGCATACTGTTTATAAGATATCATTTTTAGAGGATGATTTTAACTGTGTTGGAAATTTTGTGAGCTGTGCAACACAACAAACAACATACGGAAGAGAAGGTTCGAGACAAGGAGACAGGAGTCAGAGATGGAAAGAGATAAGGGAATGAACTCACGTCAAAGCTGTTCCACCAAAACAAATCATCAGACCAGCAGGAGTTGGAAGAGATAAAATTCTCGCAAGCAAGCAATTGCCATGATTGAACTATTATTAATCTCTGAGGCCGGAAACCTGCATGATCCATTATACATGTGGATACACTTTCTCTTTCCTCATGTAGAGAGAGAGAGAGAGTATTAGTGGATGGGAAAAGTCATTGGGCTCATTCCTAGTTACATTTAAACCGGTTTGTGATTCGCCTTCACTCCGTGTCATTGAATCGATTCCAAAAAGTCCATCATTCCCACTATGAAAGCAGATCTTTTTATTATTCCCTTGGCACGATTGTCATTCCCACTAGTTTGTGCTGTTTCAAAATGCATGTCAATCATCTGTGCATCATCGGTGACGCAAGCGGCAACACGGGGAGGACGGGGCTGTTCCAGGCGCCGAGTGGAGCAACTTTAGCAGCTGAACCTTCCTCTGCCCCTCAGCAAACCAGGCTTCTCAAGCACACCATTTCCCCTTTGAGCAGCCTGGCTTGGGTACTCTCTCTCTCTCTCTCTCTCTCTTTATATATATATATATATTGATGGGATATACGATCCATTGGTTTTTGCAACTACTTGCCTCACTGAGTTGCACTCCACCCATAATTGCAAGTAGTCACAAATACCATATTCTGCATATATAATGCACCCATAGGTCACACCACAAGCACAAAGGCAGCACAGGGGGTAGGTGGGTGGGAATGGCTGATTTCCCCAAAACTGTAAACACTCCTCTGCCATTAGTCCCACCTCTCCAGAATGATGCAATTCAGATCCATTGTTCCCACTTGTTGAACACGTTTCGGAATTGCTTCTTTTCAAAAGAACTGCCAAAAAACTAGTGTCAGGAAACAGCAGGTTTTTTGTGTTTGCTTCGCTTCATTGCGATTGGAACCAAGCTCAATAGGATCGGAACCGATTTCAAGTGGGAACAATGATCATATAACCTGATCAGCAATTTGCTTTAAATCATAGTGGGAATGAGGCCATTGACTCTTTGGCATCTCTTTCATGAATGCCTGGCTTCGAAGGAATGGTGTCCTCAAAGCCAAGTCACTAGGCAATCTCTGTAACTTTCTTTTTGGGTTCCTTGGGGCTCCTTACTAAATGAACATTACAGTCAGCCCTCTGTATGCACAGATATTTTTTTTTTAATCCATGGATTCAAACATCCATGGTTTGAAAACATTTTACCATTTACCATTTTACCAAATCTTGATTTTGTCATTTTATATAGGGGACACCATTTTACTATGCCATTGTATTTAATGGGACTGGAGCATCCATGGAGTTTGCTATCCACGAGGGGACCAGGAACCAAACCCCAGTGGATGCCAAGGGCCCTCTGTACATCAGAGTGTGGCCAAAGTGGCAAAAGTGATTAATATTGGAAGAATGAGAGGAGACAAAGCCTCACAAGCTATGCATGGTCAAAAACTTTTATTTTTAAAAAAGCACAACTCCTTTCAGCCTGATCACCGACTGGCCTTTTTGGGAGGTTATTCTAAAACAAATTCCCTATGTATGTAATGTCTGAGACAACACATAAAACATCTCTTTAAAATTTGTTTTACATTGATTACCTTTTGGCTGACCAGTTTCCGGAGATTACAGCCAAGGTAGCTAGTTTTTGTGTGGCAGCAATAGCTTGTTGGTGTAGGATGCTGTCTTACTATTAAAGGTATTACCAATTTATGATAGTTTTAAAATAATTGTAATACAAATATTTTATATTTAATTTTGCTGTCAACTCTGTATCTAATATTGTATTTTAGTGTATTGTACTGTGTTTTATCCATTCTATTTTACTCCCTTTTTACTGGTCGTTGACCGAAATAGATATATGTATTTTTCTTTAAAATATAACAGCTTCTATTATAGATATAAATATATACATATTGATCCTCAGACATTTCTGGAGTTACAGTCAGCACTCTTGGTACAAGCGGACCTTTGATTATTACAAGATAGGAAATAGGTCTATCAATGGGTTCTTATTTATTGATTTTTTTAAGATGACACCATCAAGGAGAAGCAATGAGAAGACCCATAATGTCATTACTGATGTTCTAAATGATAAAGAAGACATGTGCGAGAAGAGGTTGCAACGGCTTGCTTTGCCTGAGGTGACTGGGAAGGGCAAGGTCCTGCCACCTCCTCTCTTCTAACCCCTCTCCTGAGTTCATTGAGTGCAAACTGCTTTTGCACGCTGAACTCACTTTGCAGCAACTGAAGTCAGTTTGCCTCTAGCTGTGCAACAGCAGTCAGAGAAGTGCAATAACAGCTCTGTGCCTTTGCAAATGTGGAAAAGAGAGCAGGTTTCAGCTTCTCCTTATGCTGGCAGAGCTCTGCATTTCATCAGTGTGAGAGAAGATCTCTGTTTCGTTCCCCTGCTCTTATCACCACCTAATGTCCATGTTGGTATCAACCTGCCAGGTGACATCAGGCCTAAACAGACTGGCATTAAACGGCAGCATCGGGGCAGAGTGGGGGCATGGCGACCTCACACCGCATGCCGCACACCTCACCGTTGCCCAAATGCTGGTGTTATGCCATCCACCCATCTGCATGGCAGCCATAGAATCATAGAATCATAGAGTTGGAAGAGACCCCAAGGGCCATCCAGTCCAACCCCCTGCCATGCAGGAACTCCCAATCAAAGCATCCTCGACAGATGACCATCCAGCCTCTGCTTAAAGACCTCCAAGGAAGGAGACTCCCCTACTCTCCGAGTGAGTGTGTTCCACTGTCGCACAGCCCTTACTGTCAGGAAGTTCCTCCTAATGTTGAGCTGGAATCTCTTTTCCTGGAGCTTGCACCCATTGTTCAAGCGTCACACCATTTCTCTGCTGTAACGTTTAGACATGCTGAGCCAAAGAAACCTGGAAAAGCAGGTACCAAGGGCCCACTATACATACCCTTCAACATTTTGCAGATAAAAACTGGGCTATGTGTGCCCAAGCAACATCAGAGGGTGGTTAAAGTGGCAAAAGTGGCTTTTCGCCGCTTTAAAAAGAAGTGGCATTTTGCCGGCCCTTTTTGGGCCGGCAAAGCGCCGGATCAGGGCTGCGGTGTGTGGTTGCTGTGGTTCTAATCCAGCGATGAAAGGGGAAGTGGGACACCCTTCTAAAAGGCCGGTGTGTTCAGCCCAGTCATTACTTTGCAAAAGGGCTAAATCCAGCATTGGTCCTCAGCAAGGCAGGATCCATTTCATACTCCTCCCTGTGCCAGCTCAGATAGATGATGCATCTCGCTGTTCCAACAGCTGTGGGTTCTGCAATCTTGTGTTTTATTTATACCGCATTCCTCTTGTTAGCAACCTGGCCTACATTCCTTTGAAAGTTTACATCTGGCTGCCAGGAGACAGGTGGAGAAGCATAGATAAAGTTTGGCCTGACTGCATTTTGTATTCCTGGTAGTGGTTTTGATTTTATCGCTTTATGTTGTGAGCTGACTAGAAAATGATAGGGTTGGGATTTTATCACACTAGGCTAAAAAATAGGATTTTAACAAGATTTGGAAGTAGGATTTTCACAAGATTTGGTCGGTACTTATCACATGATGTTTAATCCCCCCCCCCTTCTGCTGCCTTGCATTCCATTCCTTACTGTTCTGCACCTTTTCACTGATAGGCAAAGCCTGTCAATAGGCTCTCAATCTCATTGCTATTCCATTACCGCCTTTGTGCAACAGGTCCCTTCTGTTGCAGTTCCACTTCTCAGGCAGTCACATAGTGTGAGCAGCCATGATTCTGTTCATCCCCCCCCCACCCCCCTTGCAGCAATTGCGTTCGCCAACACTTTCCTAAATCTGGCTGCTATGTGAACATTGTTGTTCCCCCCTTCCCCCCAAAGTGTGGTGCTACTGTATACAGCAGCCCTGCACTTTGGGAGGGGGAAGGAACAGCACATTCACACAGAAGCCAACTTTGGGAGGTGGTTGGCAGCCATGATTACTTGTTCCCTCCCTTCTTCCCAGAAGATGGTGTTTGGTGGTGCGGAAAAGGGTTGCCAAAGTGCTATTGTGGGGAAAAGAGTGATACGAAATGATGCCGACCAGGTGTTCTTCCATCCTTAAACTAGTGCAATTGTGGCAGGACAGCAGGTTGGTGTGATAAAATCCTTGCGAGGAAGAGTGACCATCATTCAAGCCTTGGTGCTCTGGAACAAAATGTGCAGAGTTTTGGCCAATTCCTGTGCAGAAGCACATTCAGGATTCTAGCCAGCTAGCCTGTCATAGCTTCTTCCAGTCTGCTCCATCTCTTCTACTCCCTTGACACTTCTTTCCTTCCACCCAGATGTTACTTCTCTGTATACATTCCTGTTGCATTTGGTTAACCAGAAGGTTATTAGCTGACTCCTAGGTGGTTCTTTTTTTTTAATTTCTTTTTTTTTAATTTCTTTATTATCAATATAAAAAATACACACAAACAAAAATTCTTTTCACAGTCATCACTAACATGTTTACCTGCCCAATTGATCCGGCCACATGTATCAAACAGCAGCTTTGTTGTTGTTGTGTGCCTTCCAAGTTGTTTCCAACTTGGGGAACCTATCAAGGGGTTTCCAGAACTGAGAGGGTGTGACTTGCCCAAGATCACCCAGTGAGTTTCCATGGCCAAATGGGGATTCGAATCCTGATCTTTAAAGTCATAATCCAATCCTCAGATCACTACACTGCACTGGCTCTCAGCAGCTGTACAAAAAGCAGCAACTCAAGGTGTATTTGGTAACAATCAATGAGGGAAAGGGTGGCCTTCTAGATATTGTAGGCCGTAGCCTAGTGAGCATAGCAAATAGAGAGGAATTTTAGGAACAGGAATTAAACCATTGCTTGTTTCACTCCACTTAACAGTCATTATTTTTTGCTGTCAAATCAGGTTTGGCTTAAGACAATCCCATGAATGGGACACCTCCAAGAGGTCACCAAGTGCTTTGCTCAAGTTTTGTAAACTTGGGGCCATGGTTTCCTTGATTGAATCAATCCATCTATAATGAAGCTTTCCATTTCCCAACTTGGGCAAGTCACACTCTCTCAGCCTCAGAAGAAGGCAAGGACAAACCCCCTTTGAACAAATCCTGTCAAGAAAAATCCATCATAGATTTGCCTTAGGATCACCATAGGTTGGAAACAACGTGAAGGCACACAACAAGTGCAACAACTGCTCAGAAGCAAAGTGGTGTAGAAGAAGCCAGAAAGAGGAGAAATAATAAAGTAAAACAAAAGGATCCAGAACGAGCGCGGTTTTGATTAAAAGCAAGCTCTCAAAGGTATATTTTTAATTAGTCTGCAAAAGAGCAAAGCTGCTTCTTCCCATCCTTAATTTCCAAATTAAACTAATAAAACTAACTGTTGTCTCTCTCCAGCTTTTGAAAGGTACTGATTGTGAAACCAACTACAGACAGTGGAAAAAGCAACTATAATGTGATAGAGAAGATTCTTTACTGCTTCTCCAGAGACCAGGGCTGCATCTGCATTGCAGAAATAATGCAGTTTGACAGTGCTTTAACTGCCATGGATCAATGCTAAGGGGTTGTGGGATTTGTAGCTTGCTGTGACACCAGAGCTCTCAGACAGATAAGTTTATTGCATGGCACTTGCAAGAGCGGGAACTATGGCAGCTGATTTTGAAGAATGATTTTTGAACCGTTCTTCAAAAAAGGCTGCCAGGAATGGTTGGGGAATGGCTTGGGGACTTCCGGTGGCATCGGTGGCGTTCTTTGTAGTAACATGCGTTCTCACCCCGTTCCATGCCATTCTGTTCCATTCAGTTCCCGTTCCTGCAAGTGCCATGCAATAACCTTAAGAGAAGGTGAAACATCCCACAAAACGACAGATCCCAGCATTGCAGAGCACTGAGCCATGGCAATTAAAGCGGTGTCAAACTGCAGCATTTCTGCAGTGCAGATGCAGCTTATTCCAAAGTTTGCCCCACTGAATTCAAGAGGGATTACTGTTGCAGCACTGTGCACAGGATCAAGAGCATAGAAAAATTCCTTTTTTTTTTGGATTGCAAATCCCAGCACTCTCTAACCAGTATGGGGACGTTGCTTCTTCCAAAGGTCTCCCAAAAGCAAAGGCTGGGAGAAACAAGGGGACAGAAAGAAGAAACTTTCCAGGGTCGGTTCATGAGATTCACAAACTTTGAGCATTCTGGCTTCTTAGAATATGGATTTGTTGCCATGACGACTCCGTCACAAAACATGGAATCAGATCATTTTCTCTCTTCTCTCTTCTCTTGCAAACATCGAATCTTGATGGGTGTAAAAATGTTAGCTCTTAGGCTTAACCTAAAACAAATGGTTATGACTGAAGCAAAACATGACCTCCTGCACTCTCCATTTGTTTGTGCAGCAGCTGCTGCGAATTCTTGCAAGCTCTCAACAGGTTCTGGTACTTTGCTTGACAAAATAGGGCAATCCCTCACCAAAAGAGATCTGCAGTTGGGAAACTTTTAATTTAGAGTGCTTTTTCCAGCTTCTTAATTTGGTTCCAAAGGGAAAAGAGGATATATTTCTTGTCATTTAGGTTGTATCTGCACTGCATAATGAATGCAGTTTGACACCACTTGAACTACCATGGCTCAATGCTATGGAAATTTGGGATTTGTAGTTTTGTGACCTGTTTAGTCTTCCCTGTCAAAGAGCTCTGGTGCCACAACAAACTACAAATCCCAGGATTCCATAGCTTGAGCCATGGAAGTTAAAGTGTTGTCAAACTTCATTATTTCTACAGTGCAGATGAGGTCTTAGATGCAGGGATATGTTGGCCACGGGGGTTCTGGGAGTTGTAGTCTAACATAGGGAGTTTCCCAAGCTCTGGATATTGTGCACCATTTTGCAAGAGTAATCCCTTTTGAACTCAGGAGTCATACTTTTGAGTAAAACTGGATAAGACCAGGCTGTATGCTTATTTTGCAGGACTGAAATTTCCTAGGGGAAATATTAGATATCATTTTATGACTGTCCTTCACTTTCAGACTACACAGGTATAGGGCTATGATTCCACTTTAAATGCCATGACAACATCCTAGGGAATCCTAGGATTTGTAGTTTAGGGCAAGACATTTGCAGTCTTCACCCAGAGAGAGATAGTGCCTCCCCAAACTATAAGCCCCAGGATTTCATAGGATCTTGCACCAGTTAAAGCGTAATCATAGTGCTATAACTCTATGTGAAAGGATTGTTATGCTGCTGGCATACTGCAGAAATAATGCAGCTTGGAACCACTTTAATTGACATGGCTCCATCCTCTGAAATCCTGGGATCTGCTGTTTGTCGTGGCACCAGAGCTTAATCACAGAGAAGGCAAAAGATCCCATGAAACTACAGATCCCAGAATTCCATAGCAGGGAGCCATGGCAGTTAAAATGGTGTCAAACGGCATTAATTGTGCAATGCAAATGCAGTCCTAGTTGCTTTTTTCCATCTTCCCTGCTTGTTTCACAGTCGGGAGCATTTTGTTTTATTAGTTCAGTTTGGAAAGTAAAGATAAAAAGAAGCAACTTTGCTCTTTTGCAGGCTAATTAAAAATATACCTTTGAGAGCTTCCTTTTAATCAAAACCATGCTCCTTCTGGATACACCCATTTTACTCCATTTTCCTTCCTCTTTCTAGTTTCCTTTATATCATTTTCCTTCCTTTCCCAAGCCCAGAGCTTGGAAAATTTCCTTGACTACAAATCACAAAATCCCCCCATTAACATGGGCAGCATTGGACTTGATACTATGTGAAGTTGGGATATTTTGCTCCAGTATAACAGAAGTCTTCTCTTTTTCCATTAGCGTTACTTGGCTGCATCTGCACTGCACAAATAATCCAGTTTGACACCATCTTAAGTGCCATGGCTCTATGCTATCAAATCTTGGGATGATGGAGAATCTCGGGAAGAGTATTTTGCAATGCTTTCTGGACAAAACACCCACTTTTGCACTCTTTATGTTTTGCAAAGACATCCTGAAGGTCAAAAAATAATGAAAACATTTGACTCCCTCTCGTCATCTTGCCTAGCAGAGAGGAATTTTTTTTGTTCTTCTTGTAAGAATGAAACAAGCAAAGATTTCTATCTCTTGCAGACTGCCAGAAATAGTGCAAATTGAGTCCACTTTTAGGGTTAGGGTTAGGGTTAGGGAATAATGGGAACTGTATTTTATTGTGGCACCAGAGCTCTCTGACAGAGAAGGCTCAATGTCTCAGAAAAAAAAAATTCCCATGATTCCCTAGCACTAACCCTAACCCTAAAAGTGGACTCAATTTGCACTATTTCTGGCAGTCTGCAACCCCCAAAGTCCCTTTTGCATGGAAGCCCTTCCCAGTGAATGGTACCCCATATCTTTCTTCTGAGATGTAGCCAAGGCCCAACGGGATCCAGAGAGAAAAAGCATCCTGTAAATGGCCTGCAGCCAATGTTGCCTTTTGCCAACAACAAACTGTTGGCCTAATTGGTTAGCAGCAAGGGGAGATTGAGGAAAGCTGCTCCAGTCCCCACCACCTGTGCTTCTGTGAAAAAGTTCATTTTTCCAGGTATTACTGACTTTGGCACCTTGGCAACTAAGCTGTTGGTGCAAATCTCAACCCAGCAAAAAGGTTAAGTCATCATCATCACGATCGCCTCTTGTCCACAGCCGCTTTCCCTAGAGAGCGTTTCATAGAATGGGTAAAAACCACTTCATTAAAAAGAAGAAGAAGAGGAAGCCACATCAAAGCTCTGTTTCATCTTCCATGATTAACGGGGGCCTTTTGCTAAACACTCTCTGCATGCAGCTGAGTGCTCCATTAACGCCAGCCTCCAGGCCTCATTTGTTCAAGCTCTGGGCCTTGACACGCACAACTCGTTGCTTGCAAATTGTGAGTGGAGCCAAGAACGAGCTTGCTTACACTTTATATTTGGGAGATGGCGGCGGTTCAGTGGCGAAGAACCTGAGTTTATGAGCCAAAAAGGGGCTAGTTCAAATTATAATGCAGGGTGTGTCTGCACTGGTCAGACTATGCTGGGCTGCTCCCAAATAATTCTGGTGTCAAAGCTGCCCTGAATTCTCCTCCATTATCTCTGCACTCTGAAGCGATGCTGGGTCGCTGTCTACATGTGCATACTTCTGTGCCACCCAGTGCCTCTGCCCTTGGAGCAAGTTGCTCTGTCTGAAGTCCTAATGAAGCACCCATCCATGCAATCGATTGCTGGGTGTATCATTTTTGACCTGAGAGAGCAACTTGTGCCAGTGGTGGTGGGTGGCACAGTGGGATGTACGTGTGGACATCCACCCAGTGTTACTCTGGAGTGCTCCAGAGCAAAAATATGCTTGAAAATTTGATTTAAGCTAGGGATGGCCCAGATTTGATGAGGAATTGGCCTTCTCACGTGGAGACAGTCCGCACTCAAATTGGGGCTTTGGCCCTGTGTTGTGTAGGCAGGACAATGTGAAGGTGGTGCAAAACCCATGTAGCCATGCCCTCAGACACTAAGCTACCAAAAATTCTCTTAAGTACAGCTTGAAAAAGTTATTGTTTTGGACTGGAGCTTCCAGGACTGCCTAGCCAGTGTGCTGGCTGGGTAATTCTGGGAGCTATAGTCCAAAAGGGTTGACGGGCATCCTGTTAGGCAGTTAAGATGTCATAAGGTAGGCTTACAATGTCACAATTGTTTGGTATTCACATTTACAATTGTGGTACCATTGTCACAACAGCAAATGCCCACAAAAGCCACCTTAAAATCTAGGCAGCAGTACAGAGGGAAGGGGTTTGGCAGTATTGGTGAGCAGTATTGGTGAAGGGTGACACATCCAGCCTCCTTCTTCCAGAAGATGCCTGCTTCTGTTGGTCACACTGCTACTATTGGTGGAGTGATCTGGATGTATCATCCTTTAGTGCCTCATGCACCAGAACCAGGGGACTTCTTTCATCAGTATGGTCACATGGATTTTATGGTTGGTTTTGGAGATCAGATTAGGAGATGAGGTATAGCATCACAGCTACTTGTCCCATACTTTCCCCATGCTCTGATGTGCTGGAAAGCTTTAGTCCAATCCCCTAAATGTAATTCAGATTCCATGAATGCCTCTCAGCATAACAGAATTAAATTCATTTAGTCCTGAATCCTCTTGATCACAATATTGAATCAACAGTTGAATGGTGAGTCAACGCTTATGCAAATCCTACTGATTCAGTGAGTCTCCTCTGTTTGGAAGCACCAAGAGGAATCACCTTAATCCCCAGTCCCTCTCTTCTCTTGGTATCTTAGAAACTGTGTGGAAATATTTTATGTGCAGAAAAAGGTTTTTTTTTCTTTGCAAAATAATCATGTACAAATTTGGCAAAGATTTTCATTAGACCAGGATTCAAAGGTTTAATCTCTAGTCCCTCTCTTCTCCAGGTATCTTGTGAACTGTAGTTCATGGGAATGGATTAATAAAGAATCCCAAGTAGCTCATGAATCTACAAATGTCAAGATTGCACAGGATGGAGCTATCAAACTGAAGTGATATGAAACTGAGACACTTATTGAACAAAGAGGCGTTTTACCTCTTCTGGCGTCAATCCTCGATCAGGGATACAGCTGGATGTTATCAGACTTAATTCGTCGCAGATTCTGCTGTGATGCTGCCCGCTGAATGCAGCCCTGCTTGAAGCCGCACTAAGCTGGCACTTTTTCGGAAACGGAAGTTTTCTGACTTGAGAAATTGACCGGCTGAGCGGACCTTGGACCCGAGGTGCATTCAGCTGGCAGCATTGAGGCAGAATCAGCAGCAAATTATGTCTGATAACATCCCGCTGTATTCCCGATCAAGGATTGAAGCCGGAAGAGGTAAAACACCTCTTTAGGGCATGCAATAAGCTCCTGTGTGTAGTGTAAGAAGTGTGTAGTGCAGAAACAGCCTTTGCCCTCAGTATTCCCTGCCACTCGTTCTCAAACAGTAATGTTTCCCCATTTTTTTTTTTTTTTTTGTACAGATGAGCATTGGGAAGACTTGAGGAGGAAACCTTGCAACAATATTGCTCCAATAGGCAAGCAGTCACTTAGCGCACAAATTCTTTAGTATAATGGGAGCCCAATTCAGAAGAGAAGAGCAGAGTTTATACACCACATCTTTCCAGACCCGTTTATTATTTGTTTTCAGCAGTGGTAGTCATGGAGGAAGTATTCCTTGCTCCCTCAGTCCCACTCTACCATTTCCAAATGAAACAAACAAACATAGCATTCTTTTGAGATGAACCTTTCAAAAGGGAAGGAGACAATATTTACAATTCTAAGCATGGTTGAATAAATAATACAGGGTTAAAGGTCATTAGGGGAAAAAGGCAGGTTCCTCCCTAAGAGAAAAGGCGATTTCAAGAACCAACACATTGAAAGATGTGCTCCCTCTGGAAAGTGAGGTACTCCACAGAACATTCAGTCAGCCCTGTTTTCAAAACATCAATCTCAGAAACTGCAGGAATATTTACAGGATAGCAGAGCAAAGAATGATGGCACTTCAAGTGAAGTCAATCAAGGGCAGGACAATTTTGACTTTCAACTTCAACCATGTGGAAAACAGGCTCTTGTAACAGCAAGTTCATGTACAAGTTCAAATAGACAAGTCTCTCTCTTTTTTGCTTTTTCTCCTCAACATCACCATACTTACAAAGTCTGCAATATCAGCAGCGGGAAAACAAGGGAAACATGATTGTTTTGGCAGAATCAGTTGGGAGTATCTGGGTGAGCATCAAGGAAACCTTGGTACTTAATCCTGCATCCAGGACAAGGAAGGAAAGAAAACTTCTTCAGCTTGGGGACCAGCCCACAATCTCTCCAACCAAGCTCAGAGGCCACCATTGTCAAACTACCACAGGAGAAATCTCCAACAGAGGATGACTTTGAGATCACCCAGCTAACCATCAGGGAGGAGCAGCCTGTGTTGATGGACTCCAAAGCAGAGGAGAAGGATCCAAAAACCTTGGAGGAGACAGCAGTTTCCTTTCATGATATTTCTCTCTCCATTGGAGGGTGATAACCTGACCCTTGGGAAGTCATAGACTTGGTCCACTACCAGATACAGAAATGCCTGCTGCTCATACTCTTCATGAGTCAGGCAATAGTTGTGAGCCCTGAGGGCTTGCAATGGTGCTCTTTGCAGGCATCTATGAAGAGGTCAAAACCCTTCAGTTCTAGGGACGGAGTGCTGGAATAATTTCCTTCTACCATTTCTCAGCTTGGTATATCCTCTGGCTAAGGAGGTCACAGAGTCACAGAACTCCACTTTCCTTGTATTTCTTGTATGATTCCATTCTTGAACTTCAGATTGCCTGCAAATCTTACTTTGCATTCCCATCTTTCATTCTGGATCTGGCACTGTCTCCTTACTGTTGAATCCAATACTGACTCTGGCTAAACCTGTAGCTTCTACATTGCTGTACTGTCTGATGTAGGACAGTAGGTTTACATAAACTCTTGGCAGCTTTAGCATGAAGGTCCAACTCCCAACATCCACAAAGCCTGCCTTCTAGGTTGACCAACAAGGAAGACCACTTCTTCTCCATTGTCCAGGAGATGCTCACTTGGATATTTGGCGGATCTCAATCCTTGATGGGAAGGATGTCTGCTGACTTAGAAGCCCACAGTAGAGCTGGTTGAAAAGCAGCATGCAAGCCACAAGTCCCACATTCCACTTTGGAAGGGGCTGTAGTTCAAGGGCAGAACACATACTATGCATACACAAAACCAGCTACTCACACTGCCAGTTAAAAGTGCTCCAGGTCAAGGACCAAGTGATTTGAGACCCACTGAGGTTCAAAGTAGATGATTCTGAACTTGACAGACCAACCGCTTCTGATATCAATAGCCCAGAGGACTACATTTTGGAAGTGCTTTTTGGGACACAGTAAAACCTTCAGAAAACTAACCAACCAACAGGCAGGAAGTTGTACTGGAAACTGATTCCAAGTTTTACCTGGACAGAAGAACAGTATTTCATATGGTATAACTGGTACAGAACCATTTCTCACCACCAGTTCTTCATAAAGGCTCTTGGTCATAAAACAATGCATCCTTTCCCACCAAACGCTTCTGTATTTGTGTGCTGGAAGCAGAACTGGCTCCTGGTGTGAAGTCTACTGATGCCAGAACAAAATGCTCTCTTTCCTATTGGGCACAGCTATCTATCTTGTCACATCACAAGCATCTCAAACACCTTCTGCTGAAGACTTAGGAAGAGCAAAAAAAGAATCCATCCAGATGCACCTCTTCTGGTTTGGATCATTTTGGTCCCAGCATTCCAGTATTTTGCCCTGGTTTGATTGATCACACAGTGAGGTTTCCCCCCTGCTTCTTAAAAAAACAAAACAAAAACAGACTAACAAGAGTTTAATCTTTAATCCAGATCCATGGTTGGTTCTGTCTTCCTGGCTTTTCACCCCACCCCTTTGTCTTTTGGTCATTTGCTTCTTGGTCTCAAACCAGAGACAAGTCAGCTTGGAAGCTGGAGCATCGGCGAGTCTTTGGGCTGCATTTGGTCAGCATGGAGATCTGGGTACTGAAGTTGGTGCCATTACTGCCCAAGGATGGGTGGTGATACTTCATGTCGGAGCCAAGGAACCTCTCCATGTGCCACCTGCGCCACTTGCGCTTCAGTTCTGCTTGAACCTAAGGAGAAACAAGAAAGAAGAAGTCACTAGACATATATGGGCAGGAAAAGAAACGTGCCTGGCTGGCATTCTGCTGGGACATATCTTTTCATAAATGGCCTGATATGTATGCAAAATTGAACTGAGTATATTCCCAGTGTCAATATTCATTTAGGAGCTGTGGTGATGTTAGAGCATATAGGCATGACTGATGGACTATGCCCTTATGTACAATGGGCATCACTGCACTCCCCAATGCACATCCGGACACCGGCTAGGAAGTGCCAGAGCACTAGAGGAGTGCCTGATGCACATCAGAAATGCCCAATACATATCAGAACACTCTTATTGGTGCCTGATACACATCATCATAATTCACTAACAGAGTTGTGGCACATTTTTGCAACATAGCTATGGATTCATATAATTACAAAACATAGGCTGTGATGTGGGACCTCAGGCACCTGTTTCTAGTAGCATGCTTTATGGAATGGTTCTCTTTACTTATCAGTTATATTCATACCCTGCCTTTCCTCCTATGAGTAATTGGTCTGTGACCTTTGTTTTGTGGAACATTAAACATGGACATTAAAATTAACCATGTATTGAAAACAAAGCAATAACAGTAGCACTTCGTATTTGGATTCCAATTGTAACTTACACCAGTAGCTTTTATAGAGCATCACTACAGATGTAATTCAATACTAATTTTCTTCTCGAAGGAAGCAAGGAGTAATTTTAGCAATCTGCTTCCCACTGCAAGAAAGACTTTGAAGCTTTTTGAAACTTTATTTTTTATTTTTTGAAAATAATGAGGCCTTATTCTGTGAAAAATTCACACATGGTTGTTTTTAAAAGAGAACCACTTTTTCTGCACAGGAAATAATATTTCTGTATAGTAATTTTTTTGCACAGAAAAAGCTGATTCTTGCATAGAAAATGCTGTTTTCTATGTAAAAAAAAAAAATCATGTGCAAATTGTGCACAGAATAAGTCCTGAACTGCAAAGATTCTCTATCTAGAGAGATCTTGTTGCACCTTTGAGACAACTGAAAGAAAGATGTTGGCAGCATGAGCTTTCGTAGACTTCAGTCTATTCTCATTAGACCAGGATTCTTCTCATCAGAGTTTCATGGTTTTTACAAATCATTTTAAGAATATTTTAGAATATTTTCCTCCATCCCTGGACATCACCTCATAATTATGAGTACTATACTATGGGTCTAAATCCTATTGTTAGTCCCAACTAGAGTATAGCCTATATTGAATCAACTAGATTGATTTAACAATTGACTCAATAGATCTACTGGAGTTGGGATTAACTAACAAGATTCCAGGCTAAATGTAATTTTGGGGTATATTTTTGTGTTATATCTGAGAAATCCTCATCTGCAACTGTTCTACTGTGCTTCAATTGATGTCCTATGTTTTGTATAAAAGAAACTAAAGAGCAATTCAATTTTTTCTCCCCAAAAGCAAACCTTGACCTTGCCATTCAGTACAAGGGATACCATTTTACTATGCCATTGTATATAATGGGATTTGAGCATCCATGGATTTTGGTATCCATAGGAGGTCCTGGAATCAAACCCTAGCAGATAATGACTCACTGCATCTAAAAGACAGATGATTAATTAGATTAACAGTTTTAACTGGTTGCAAATCCTAGAGAGATGCCCTTTTGGAAGGGTTCCCTCATCTTACCTCTCCGTTGAGGAAGCAGTACAAGACAGCCACCACAAAACCCTAAAAAAGAGAAGAGAAAGAGATAGGAACCAAAGAAAATATTATTCCATTGTCTTTGTGCCAGGAAAAACAAATTTAAATATGCACCCTTTTACCAGAGTTAGCTGTTGTTCCCATTTCAGTGAGGTAGTGAACGTGAGCCAGGATTTAGTTTGAACTTTATAGGAATTATTTGGGATGCTGGATCTATTTTGGGGATAGCTCCTTTAAATTCTGGACTAAAATTCCAGAATAAATTCACTTCCCCACTGACCTGGACTACACCAGCATTCACCACCTTTTGGGCCAATTTGCTCTCAATTTTCCAGCATTCAGCCTATGGGCCACATGTTTCTCACTCTGCCATGAGCTACCCACACAATCTGACATCCAGACCAGGTAGGTGCCAAATCACGGGGAAATGGCTTACCTGAAAGGACCCCAAGACTAGTTCAAAGACCAACTTCACTTCTAGCACCTCCTTCTTTGCTGTGTCTGGGAAGAAGGCAAACATGATGTAGTGGATGCCAAAGAGTGGGATCAGCAGAAGGGTGGATTTTGCAAGTCTCCTGAGGAGAATAAAAACAAAAATTAATGGATCCACAGAATGGAAAGGACACAAGAGGCAGTGTGGAGGCAGATTGATCTACACTTCCTAGAATAAAAGCCTATAATGCAACTTGCTCTGGACAGCACAGCAAGCTCTCCAGAACTACATATTGAATGCAAAAATCTGTTCACACCTACAAAGGAAGGAAGCAGGTAGCACGAGCCTTCGTAGACTTGAACCTACTTCCGCAGATGCATGGGGTGGGGTGGAGAGTCCAGGGACAGACCTACATGAGCCAGTTGTGTGTCTCATATAGGTCTGTCTCTGGACTCTCCACTCCACCCCAAGCATCTGAGGAAGTAGGCTCAAGTCTACAAAAGCTCATGCTTTGACGCCTCTTCCAACACCTCTTTAGCACCTCTTCTTTCTTTCTCTCTTTGACCCTTCCTTCCTTCCCTCCCTCCCTGTCATTCCTTTCTCTGAGTCCATTTGTCTTTCTTTCTTTCTTTCTTTCTTTCTTTCTTTCTTTCTTTCTTTCTTTCTTTCTTTCTTTCTTTCTTTCTTTCTTTCTAGCACACCTCTGTTTGTTTCTCTCCTTCCTTTCCCTCTCTTTTTGACCTCTCTCTTTCTCTGTCCTTCTCTTTCTGTCTGGCATCACTTTCTCTTGTCTGTCTGTGTGTCTTGCTTTGCAGCACCCTCTTCTCTGTTCGACCCTTCTTCCTTCCCTTCTTTTCTGACACCCCATTCTCTCTCTTACACCCCCTTCTCTGTCTCCATCTTTCTTACTTATTTATGACAGCCTTTCTTTCTCTCTATCTCCCTCCCTCTCTTTCTGACATTCTCTCCTGTCTCCTTTCCTACTACCGCCACAGGAAGGCTAGCTTGCTTTGGCCAGGCTCTCAATCGATTACTAGCAGATGGTTTCTGAAATTAGGCAGATGGCCCAAGAGGCCCTAGGGCCAGAGATTGCCTATTCCAACTGTATTATTTATAATTACTTTACAAAACTATTTATACACTGCTTTTGCTCCTCACCAGAAAGCAATGAATAATAAAAAGATACTGACCGGAACCTTTTTTGGTTAGTCCCAACCAGAATAGACCCATTGAACTGATTGTCGAATATTCAACAATGCACTGTTAATAGGTAAGCTGCTCTAATTGAGATGAATGGTATGACTGAAGCCATAAATACACATTTGGAAAATTGTTATCATTGGCTTTTCTACAAGTACTCTCCTCTGGCCAGCTGGACAACTGGCTAGCGGAGAGAAAAAGTGGCTCATTCATGGAACTCTTTCCAAGGAGAGATCCACCAGTTCTTTTAGTTATTCTACTTTAAGTATAAGAGCTTCTCCCAACCTGGTGCTTTCTAGATGTGTTGTGTCATGTCCCCCATCATCCCCAGCCAGCATGTCCAGTGGTCATGATGACTAGAGATGATGGAAGTTGTCGTTCAATGTATCTGGGGCATGCCAGGTTGAGGAAAAGGTGCTGTATCCACTATACAAGACTCTTTGGATTCTGAGTAATTGATGACCTGAGCTTGATCCCTTTCAGTTGTGGAAGTGCTTTACAGAGGAGCAAATCGGAAATGCTTTAAAGCACAGTGGTGACCATTTCTAAATTTAGGTTCTCTCCCTGCACTGTCTCCTAATCCATGGTGTTTGTGGATGAGTCAGAGTACACCTGGCCTATTGGCTTCAGGTGGAAATAGAGTTGGCAAAGAACTTTTCACAGGGTGACCAGATGTCATAACCAAAAAGGAGGACAAGGCACTGCAAAATGTAGGGGATTCAAGAAAAATGTAGGACATTCCAAAATAAGAGCTAAAACACTAATATACATATAAATTAATTTCACAGGGTTTATTCACAGCTATATTACATATATTGTATTTCATCATGTCCTCACCAGTATTTTTCTGATGAACCTATCTTGGTTAAAATGCCATCTTGCCTTACAATATGCTGATAGAACTCTGAGCAAGACAAATGCTTAAAATTGCACTTTGCTAGCAACAAACCCTTGACTGAATCTACATTTAAATTTTTCCTTTCATTTGGCCAGTGAGCTGAAATTAAGGAAAAACCCTTTCAGTGTAAGGCTTTGAAGTGAGGCAACTCACTTTTTTTTAAAGGAACACAAACACACCGTGGGGACATTGCAGAACTCCCAAGGATGCACATTGCCTACTCCTTCTCTACAAACTTAGGGCCTAAGCAGACTGCCAGAAATAGTGCACATTAAATTGAGGCACTGCCCTGGCTCAGTGCTAGGGAATCATGGGAACTGTAATTTATCGTGGCACCAGAGCTCTCTCACAGAGAAGGCTCAATGTCTCAGAAAAAAAATACAGTTCCCATGATTCCCTAGCACTGAGCCAGGGCAGTGCCTCAATTTAATGTGCACTATTTCTGGCAGTCTGCTTAGGCCTTTAGTCTGTGATGACTTCACATGTTTTGTGTCCCTTTGCCCCTGCTGTTTGGAGGCAATGGGTCCCAGTCCTTGCCTTTAAAATCCATTCTCCATTCTCAGTTCCTCTTCTTCTGTCCTAGCTGGTTGCTGTTTTTCCCCCTGCTGAATCATTCATGGGTTTGTGGTGCAGCAAAGAACCCTGAGTCCTCCTCTTTCCATCAGTTCCACATCATTTGCCAATTTGGAACAGAAGCCAGGAGCTTAAGGTCCATGTAATGGCTATCTAATGACTATACAACCAGACTTGCCCATTCTCTGATGAAGCTCTTAAGAGAGCAACATTTGTCTCCGCTATGATGACATTGCCCAGATTGGGGACATTTTTCCATATGTTGATTTAATCAGTGCTCTTCTGAGCTGTACTATCTTGAGTTGGACATGGAAGGCTGCTGCGGAGCTATCCAAGGTGCTGAAGCTTATGTTGGAGTTAGTCTTCAGCACCTTAGATAGATCCTTTGAAGCCCAGAGTGGATTTACTGCCATGCGGACATGAGAGGATTTCCTAGTGCTGCATTCGACATTTCAGGGGAATCAATGGGGTATAGGAGTGAGAATGTCAGATGCCGTGGGGACTTGGGTTCACATTCATCCATGCACTTGGTCAGCTTGGTTGAGTCACCTCTGCACAGCCCAAACCAACTTTACACAGTTGTTATGATCCTAAAGCAGGGGAGGGAATCACCTGCTAGGCAAACTCAAACTCCAAAGGCTAAGAAGGCACACATGAAATCTTTGGTGTTCCAGTTGTTTTGGTTTACACCTCCCATCAGTCTTGCCCAGTATGGTCAATGCTAAAGGACTATGGGATGGTGATCCAAAACATCTGGGGGCCAGAGTGAGTAACAAAGTTACAGAGGTGGTTTGCAGTAGGGCAGGACAACCTCAGAAAACCCAGGGCCAGTGTTCAGGATCTTGGATACTCCATGAGTTATAGTTATGCTGAACACCCCCCTGCACATCTGGAATATCTTTCATTTCTTTTCTGCTTTCATTTTTTCCATAATCTGGGGTCTTTTGGAAGCCACAAACCTCCCCACTCCTGGAAGCCTCCAGGGTATTTCCACACCACACAGCTATAATATGATTCCCTTTTAACTCTCATGGAATCTAGTGGAGAATTCTAAGTAAATGACAAAACTATAAATCCCAGGGTTTAATGGAACGGAGCCATGAAAGTGGAAGGGGAATCACAGTGCTGTAACTGAGTAGCACAGAAAAAGGCCCCAGGAGTAGAAACAGTGGCTGAGATCCAAGATAGTACTGGTGAAGAACTGTGTTTTCCACTACCACTAATATTTAATCCTGCATCTACAGTTCAGAATTAATGCAGTTTGACACCACTTTAACTGCCGTGGATCAATGCTATCGAGATCTGGGAACTGTAGTTTTGTGAGACATGTAGCCTTCTCTGTCAGAGAACTCTGGACTCACAACAAACGACAAGTCCCAGGATTTTATAGGATGGAACTGTGGCTGATAAAGCAGTGTTGAACTGCATTAATTCTGCAGTGTGGCAGCAGCCTAATTCTCTGATGAAAAAAAAAACCCTCAGCTTTCAAGACACATTCCAACTCAATTAAAAAAAAAGAAGACCATACATAATGAAGAACAGACATTGACTATTGATGAAGGAGTCAGAGTTGGACAGAAGGAAACTGGAAGAGTTGGAATTGAAAGTTGGGCATACCGACTCCACAGAATCACACCCTAAAACAAACTCCATAATCATAAAGTGGAAACTTGATGCCAGTGAGGAAATCAATGCTAGAATTACCTATTGATTTGAAGGGAAGAATGAGAGGACTGGAACTAAGCTTATAAAACTGGTATCCAAATAGAAAACTGTAGCAGCACTAATTATGCCCTCGGGTCAAGACTAGATCTTTGTGTTTTGTGACTGCCAAAGACTCTGCTCCTTCAAACTGTCTGTTCCTCAGACAAGCTGAATGCCGCCAAAGGAAGAGTTAAATCTATTCATTGTGCTGGGCTGAACATGAGGATTAAAACATTCTTTGAGTAATATTTGACTTGGTCTTAAGAGTATTTTATTTTCTTTGATCAGTGGCTTTTTATTTCTAAAAATTCTTTTGTTAATGGTCCAATGTGCTTCCTCTTATTGTTTATTTTCTAGGAACCCTTTCACATTATCCAATTATAGCCCTATATTCCACTTTGGGTGCATCTACACTATAGAAATAATGCAGTTTGACACCACTTTAAGTGCTGTTGATCCATTCTATAGAATCCTGGGGTTTGTAGTTTTACAAGGTCTTTAGCCTTCTCTGTCTCACAAAATTACAAATCCCAGGATTCAGTAGGATGGAGCCATAGTAGTTAAAGTGGTGTCCAACTGCGTTATTTCTACAGCGCCGATGCAACCCCAAGCTGCCATAGCAACATCCTATGTAATCTTGGGATATGTAGTGTCATGAGGCACTAAAGATCTTGACAATTCTGCTTGACAATTCTGAATACCCTCCCAAGTCACCCACTTCCAGGATTCCATAAAATGTTGCCATGGTAGTTAAACTGGAATACAATGCTAACATGGTGCAGTGGTTTGAACTTTGGAGTACGACTCTGGAAACCAGGGTTTAAATTCCTACTGGGACTTGGAAACCCACTAGGTGACCCTGGGCAAGTCACTCTCTCTCAGCCTTAGAGGAAGCCAAAGGTAACCCACCTCTATACAGAACTTGACAAGAAAACCCCATGATAGCTTTGCCTTAGGGTCACCGTAATTTGGAAATGACTTGAAGGTACACAATGCCAACAACATTGACATAAGGTAACTCTGTTCCATTCCCTCAGTTTTCTCACTCTGATGTCCAGGTTTTGGATTATTGTCATGCCTGGATTATTGTAATAGCCTATTGGCAGGTTTGCCTTCTTGCTCTCTTTTCCCTCTGGCCTTAATTCAGAACAGTACAATCCGAATTATTTTAAATCCCCCTGAATATTCACATGTTTCTTTCTCACATAGATCCCTTCACTGGCTACCAGTTTGGGCCAGGACCTGTTTCAAACTTTTGGTTTCTGGCATTTAGGACTCTGCATACTCATCTTCCCCAGTACCTGACAGATCAGCTAGCATGCCAGGCACCATCCAGGAATTTAAGATCTACGAGCAAAGGATTATTGTTGTTATACCAATGTGCAAAGCTCTGTCAAGGCTGTGAGCCTTTCAAGACCTGATTCCACAACTGTGGAACTGTTTTCCTTTGGACCTCCAGCTGGAGGAGAATCTCACTCATTTTTGTAAGGGGTTAAAGACCTTTCTCTTTGATTTGCAAGATTAAGCTGTTGAGTTGTGCCTGAGATTGCTGGGGTGGGTGGTAGGATGTTAGGATTTTTAGATATATTTATAGTGTTATGTTTTATTGTCTTTGGTGGTGTCCGCAGGGAGGAAAAGAACATTTCTGCCCCTTTCCTGTACTGACCCTCAGAGAGTAGTGGAGTCTCCTTCTTTGGAGGTTTTTAAACGGAGGCTGGATGGCCATCTGTTGGTGGTGCTTTGATTGTGTATTCCTGTATGGCAGAATAGGGTTGGATAAGATGGCCCTTGGGATCTCTTCCAACTCTATGTTTCTATGATTCTAAGTGCCCATTAACAAAACAATACCATCAGATCAGCGCACGGGTGCTCAATAAGATGGCCATTGAGTTTTTGGACAGTGTTGTTGGTATCGGCCCATTGTGGGTGCTGATTCTGTGGACAACATGTCCTCCCTGCAGATCTGAAAGCCCCAACGGTAAACTGGATTTTCCCATCAGTGCAGATATGCTCTTTGTCTCTGATTGTATATGTTTCATGTTCCACCCTTTGGAGGCAAGGGTGTTATAAATAATTGTTATGATTAGTATTATCATGAGTAAAGAAATTAAGCATCGGCTCCTGCAGCAGGCAGTGCCCTGACAGAGCCCACCTGTTCATTGCTATTTTTGGGAGCCAGGCTCTTGAGTGATAGGATGGCAGCTTGACAAGCCAAACTCTTGATTAGTGTGAGAGTTCCCTGAAGGCCTGATGGAGTCAGGAGTCACTAATGAATTCTGAGAGCTTTTTGCTCTAATCTGTGCAGGTGTGATGGATCCAGATCAGTCTGACAGCTTTGATGGAAGCTCATCTCTGAACTGGATCACCTTCATTTTTCCTTCCCTGACAGGCAAAAGTTAGAAAATGGCTTTAGCTGTAGCTTCTATTTCTGGGCAAGCCACAAAAACCAGGGCAGCTGACATCAGGAATCACAGAATCCTAGAGTTGGAAGAGACCACCAGGCTGTCCGGTCCAATCCACTGCCATGCAAGAATACACAGTCAAAGCACTCCGGACAGATAACCTTCCAGATTCTGTTCAAAAACCTCCAAAGAAGGTGGCTTCACCACCCTCCGAGGCATCAGGGTCCTCCAGTGTTGAACAGCTCTTACTTTCAGGATGTTCTTCCTAACATTGAGGTGGAATCTCTTTTCCTGTAGCTTGAATCCATTGCTTCATATACTATTCTCCAGAGCAGCAGAAAACAAGCTTGCTCCATCCTCAGTATGACTTCCCTTCAAATATTTAAACATAGCTATCATATCTCCTCTTAACCTTCTCTTCTCCAGGCTAAAGATACCCAGCTCTCTAAACCACTCCTCATAGAGCACAGTTTCCAGATCTTTCACAGTTTTAGTTGACCTCCTCTGGAGATTTTCCAGCTTGTCAACATCTTTCTTGAATTGTGGTGCCCAGAACTGGACACGATATTCCACGTGAGGTCTGGCCAAAGCAGAATAGAGTGGTACTATTACTTCCCTTGATTTAGACACTATACTCCTATTGATGCAGCCCAGAATTACTTTGGCTTTTCTAGCTGCTGCATCACATTGCTGACTCATGTGCAGTTTGTGATCAACTAAGACTCCTATAATTCCTATAATTAATAATAATTCCTATAATTATAGACTCCTATAATAATTTTTAACACTCCTGTAATAATTAAGTACTTGAATAATAATTAAATACTTTTAAAAGTAGATGTCTAAACTCTGTTGTTAATTATGGATTCAACAGACTCGCTCAGATGAAGCACCTTGATCTAACTTTCTCTGTTCAGGATTGATCAGCATAGTTGTGGCTTCATATTGTACAACTGGGGAAACTAATGTGATCTCTCTGGAGATGTTGTTGAACTGCAGTTCTGTTGAGTCTTATCCAGCCTGGCCAACAATGAGACATAATACGAGTAGAGGTTTACCAGTTACATCTATATGAGTGAGAGAAGTAATCTTTTTTTCAGGAATTTCATTCTCAAAGGAAGGAATGAGTGGTTTTTAGCAATCTTCTTCCCACTGTCGGAATGTCTTCAGAACAGCTTAGTTTTATTTCTTTTCTTGGATGGGAATATATATATATATATATATATATATATATATATATATATATATATATATATATATATATATATATATATATATATATATATGTATATGTATATGTATATATAATTATTGATTAAAATCACAAAAAACAACCATTGAACATTAGTTTCCATTTACCAGTCTTCACTTCCTATGCTGTGAATACATTAGTGTTTAACTGTAATTAAAGATTAATTAAATAATAATGATAATTATAATATATAATCGCTAGAAGAAAATGCCATTAATCGTTTGGATTTATGTTGGGTGATGTATAAATTTGTATATGACAGGAAAATGAGGTTCATAGAATACAGCTTCATTTTTAAAGGCTATTTGCAGTTCAGGACTTATTCTGTGCAAAATTCACACATTTTTGTGTATGTGCAGAAAACAGTGATAATAATATTTCTGCGTGAGTAATAATATTTCTGTACAAAAGTATTGTTTTTGGCACAATAAATGCCATTTTCTACACAATGAAAGATGTTTTTTGTTCAAAGAGCCCTGTATGTCAATTTTGCACAAAACAACTGCTGGATTATGAAGTTTCTCATCAGATTAGGAATCTCCTCATTTTTTCCTGAGAAGCACAGTTTTCAAACCTTTTCAAATATTCTTTCCAATGCTAGCATTATCTCCCCCTTCAGAGACTCTATTCCTGCAAAGAGATGTTGGGCCCTTCCTTGCCATGATAAATTTGTTATTTCGATTCTTTTTTCTATCCTGAGACATTCTGAGGGAAGAACCCATGGCAAACTGTATTTAAGGCTAAAGATGAAACTGTGGTTCAGATGCAGAAAAATCAGCCAGTCAGGTAAATCAAACTTACGAATACTGGCTCGTTTCATTTCGCCCTACATCTGGAGAGTGCAGTTTCTGTACCAGGATCCGGATAATGCAGATAAAGAGAACAAAATTGATCTGTTGGCAAGAGAAAACAGAAAAAAAAAGGAGCGATCAAATTCGAAGCAGGGTTTGTAAATAGGGCCAAACCACCAAGAGCTTAGTCTACATGTAAGTGTATTATGCAAATTGCTGTCAATTTTCACACATTTGCATCAACGTTTAATTTTCTTCACTTTTCTGTTTGCAATTCTTTGCCTCTATTCACCCTCCTTCTGCCAAAAATGTGCAGCTATCCGAATCCATCTGTAGCAGACGGACAGCTGCACGTTCCTAATATGATCCCTCATGGATACTTGCCGATACTCCGGTAAAAACCACAAAGCCTTTTTCTGCACAATTTGTGGAGTTCCTCCACACCCTGCAAAAAGCCCCAACTCCTCCAAATCGCACATGACAGGATTACATTCTATTTGAATAGAACGAAGATTATAGTGGGCCCTCCATTTCCATGGATTATCCATGGATTCAACCAAGCATGGTTTGGAAAATATTAAATATCTATAAATTCCCAAACGCAAACCTTGAATTTGCTATTTTATATAAGAGACACCATATTACTACCCCATTGTATATAATGGGACTTGAGCATCCTTGGAGATGGGTATCCATGGGGGGGTCTTGGAGCAGATACCAAGGGCTCACTGTATTTTGATAGTGTCAACAAGCCCCAAGTGATGCCTGCTCCTCCATTATTGTCTTGCCGAAAGACGAGGAAGAATTCAGTTGTGGAGAAAACCTGTGGTAAAACGGCTGCACATAGAGGACCAGGAAGGGAAACTTTTGGGAAGGACTCCACACCCAGGGCAACCTTTTTCCTGGGTTGCCATAATGAAAGAACCACAGCGATAAACCCACATGGACATACACCCTGGAGAATTACAAGGTAAGGCATGACAGGACGGCAGCCATCTTGGGCCTGACATCAGCCTGCTTGAGACTTTGCATTACATAACATCGCAAGTATGATGATGTCAAGCCCACAGAGCACAGCCATGCGCAACGTTGAGGGCCCAGACTGGCAAAGAGAGGTAATAATAATAATAATAATAATAATAATTTTTATTTATTAAGGTAACCATGAGGGATGGCAGTCAAAGGAGGAGATGGCGAGGCGAGACGTTGACCACAAGTCATTTTCATGGCCTCCCGTTACTGCCTCGCGCCAGAAATATTTAAAAGATTAAAAAAGCAGGCACGACTGACTTTGGAATCCAAACGTTTTGAGATGGACTGCACACGCCACAAAGTCATTTTGACCGCTACGCTTTTCCTGGCTTTGGAAAGGAACTTAATTTCGTCAAATTCCTTCAAAACATTGCTGGCCAGTCAAAGGGGGAGAGCATTCTTTTTCATTGTTCCACACTGAAGGATTAATCCTACTTAATATATTAATTAATCAATGAGAATTAATTGACTCTCAAAGGAAGTACCCTTTTGTATTGCTGATGGAATTTAAATGTTATTTCTTGGACATTAAAATGCTTTGTCTCTCGGTACCTACATGGCCAAAAGGAGCTGTGTGCCTTCAAGTCATTTCCAACTTAAGGTTGGCAAGATTTCTTGGCAAGATTTGTTCAGAGGAGATTGGCTCTTGCCTTCCCCTGAGGCTGAGAGTATGTGACTTGTCAAAGGTCACCCAGGGGGTTTCCATGGCTCAGCTGAAAATCGAACCCTGGTCTCCAGAGTCACAATCTAACACTCAAACCACTACACCATATGTCTCTCCATACCATCTTAACTCAGAACAACATCAACAACAGCTTGACCTGTGTTTGATTTTTAACACCTTTGCCTGATGAAGAACCCAGTGGAGCTTTGAAAGCTTGCATCATGTATTTTGTGTATTATTTTTTTTATATAAATTTATTGAATAAAACAGTACACAATGCACACACAAAAAAGAAAACAAGAACAGAAAAAACAAACAAGCAATATACAATATATATATACAGTAAATATATACAATAAGTATATATATAAAAAAGGACTCATAATAAGCAAACTACCACAATAAGGGGGGGGGGAAGGAAAAAAGAAAAAAGAAAGAAGAAAAAGACAAAGACAAAGAAAAGAGAAAAAAAGGAAAAAAATACAGAAAGAAGAAAAGAATAAAGAAAATTTTGGGTATTTTGGTTGGTTCAATAAAAGTATTACTGTGTAGGATAGAGTCGTGGCAGTTAGAGTGGTGTCAAACTGCTTTAATTCTGCAGTGTGGATAAACCCTAAGCCAGAAGATGCAAACCATTTTTGAAGGCTGCCATCTCAATAGCATTTTGACTAGGAGAATTGGCAGGTATGGATGTATATCCTTTACTATTCCATCTTTGAATCCGGGGATGAATACTTATGCTAGTTTTCTATGCAGAAGAAAATGAATATCCCTCTATAGTAGTCTCTCCAGATTTGACTATCCCAAAGAGTTGTGGAAAAATTATTCTGCAGAGAAAAATTCTTTATTTCCCAGATGTCTTTCTGGGCAGGAAACCCATTTTCTGCAGGTTTAGTGCAAAAATGTCCATGTGTTTTTTTCTCAACAGAGTAATTCTTCCACAACACTTCACGATATTCAGTACAAGGAGAAAACTGTAGAAAATTCTCACTGGTCTATTCATCTTCTCAACAGGGTTTCCCGATTGTCCCGAAACACATTTTTCAAACTTGGGGATGAGTAATTGAAACTATTTCTTTCCATCCCCAGTGGTGGCTGGTGGTTGCTCCTCGGGCAAAAGGGGCAGCAAATTTGCTCTGGGTTTTAGTCTGAAGGTTAAGGAACCTAGCAAAGGTGCTGAAATTTGTTTTTGCAGGTAGGCTTCAGCACCTGAAATGGCTTCTTTAAAAATAAAATACAGGGCAGATTCACCATTCTGTTTGAGGACTTGTAGAAAGAGAAGGAAAGCGTCTTAAATCCAGTCAAAGAATATTACTTCCTGGTGTTATAATGGCACAAAAAACAACAAATCCTAGACGAATTTTGCAGGCAAGAATAGCACACTTCTACTTTGCACCACAGGGGAAAAAAAATCACTCATTTTTCTCCTGCTATTCTTGGAAGGCAGGGTAGCAAAATAAAAATGCCCATTTTATTATGACTTGAAGGCAGTGCAGACAACAGGTGATCCCTTAACCATGGAGAAAGACTATTCAATCATCTTATTTTTCTTCCACGGCTTTGCAGGGGATCAGGAAAAAAGGTTTGCCAAGAAGCGGGGGGGGGGGGGGGGGGGGGGGGGGGGAGATAATTCTGCTCCTGTGTTTAAAGAACATGCTTCTGGTACATCTGAATAGGGTTCCAATATCCAACAGGGAAAGCAATGTGAAGAACTTGGTATGCCAAATAGAACACAAGATGCAAAAACATGTGCTACTGATTTAAGCATGTTGCTAAAATAGATTTCATGTTCATCGTTTATCAAACTAGGGGTGCAGTACACTGTAGAAATAATGCAGTTTAACACCACTTTAAGTGCTGCTGCTCCATCCTATGGAACCCTGAGATTTGTAGTTTTACAAGGTCTTTATCCTTCACTGCCAAAGCATGCTGGTGCCTCACAAAACTGCAAATCCCAGTCTGTAGGATGGAGCCATGGCAGTTAAAGTAGTGTCACACTACATTATTTCTACAGTGCAGATGCACTCCAAGAGGGAAGAATGCTGGTGATACAGTTGACTTAGACAATTATTGGATATACAGGTTTGATTCACACATGCATACATATCTGCTTTGTGATTGATGAAACATCCAACGAGTGTGTGAGGTGACTCCTAACCACAAAACGCAGATAAGGATATCTCATATGAAGAATAAATTGCCTTCCATCTGCATTGTTAGATCTAGTATGGTTGGGGCTGGGAACTTATGGCCCTTTAGATGTCGTGAGGACTCTAATTCTCATCAGCCGTTTCTGGTATAGCTAATGGTGAGGGATGCTGGGAATTATAGTCCAACTATCTCTGGACAAACTATCTCTGGATAAGGTGCTAGTCCATGTGTTGTGGATTATTCTCTCTGCTTTCTGGCTATATTTGCTATGAAATAGCCATCCCACGTGGGACCTTTCTTCCACCTTAAAAAACCCCATTCCTCATTGCAGAGAAAATCAGTGAAAATACCACGGAATCCTTTCCTTTCTCTGTCTCAAATGCTGAGTTTCTTGGCATTAACCCAATCCCTATGAGTGCCCAATGTCCTTAATGTCCCATGATTTTTTTTTTTTTGGTGTCCTAGTTCCTTCTCCCTTCCTACTTCTAACAATAATCACAAATCTCAGTAATATTTTTAATTCTTATAATCGGTAAGAATGTAAGGCACTTCATGCCTATTTCAGTCTTCTCTCTGCTTTCACTAATCCTTAATTTCTCTCTCATGCACAAATGCATTTCACTGAGAAAATGTTCTCTGGGCTTCACCCTTTGCTACCCAGCATATGGAGGCCTATGGTTCTTTCCAGAAATTTGTGAATTCAGTTTGTAAATGCTTGGTTCCATCAGACAGGGCATGCAAACTTACTAATGGTTTATGATTCAGAAAAGCCACCACATGCTAACATTCCCAAGCAAATCTCACTTTGGATTGGTACCAATTACAGTTGGTCTCCCATATCCACAGATTCAACCATCCATGGCTTGAAAATATTAGAAAAATATATAAATTCTAAATAGCAAATCTTGATTTTTGCCATAAAAGAGGCCATACTAGGCCATTTTATATAACGGGACTTTAGCATCCATGGATTTTGATATCCATAGTGGGTCCTGGAACCAAACCCAGCAAGGTCCACCTGGGTGATGGAGCTTTCTCTTTCCCCCCACTCTTGGACCTTCTTAAAAATCTTTTCCAGAGTATCCTCTAACCCCACACAAAGAGCATGGAAGGGCTGCAGGGAGAATTTCATCTGTCCCAATTCCATTGATGGATCCATTTCATCAATAGGAGATAATAGCTGCCTGTCATCAGAATTATCTGTTGGGCTGGCATAACACATAGTGGCATTTTGACAACTTGCAAAGATGCTCTGAAGATTGAGATGAAGGGCGCATATGTATCATAAGTTGCCTGGGAAGAATCAATAAACTTGAAATGCCAGTTCTGTTGTTGTCAAGCAAGTATTTGCATTGCCTGGGACACTCCAGTCAGTCCGTCAATCAATCAATCATTTCATATCCAACTTTTCTCTCAACAGTGTAGAATGAAAACATGACACCAGGATCACAGCTAGATTCTACGAACAAAACTCTGGTTACTATTCCTGTGTTTCTGTGTGCGTCTTCAAAACAACAGCAACAGACAGAAATTTAATGCAAGTGAGGCTTTGCTAGCTGTTGAAAAATGAAGATACATTACCAGTATAGAAACCAAAATGGGAGTCTTGATGATCCACCAGTAAGGAGATTCGATTAAGTCCCAGCAACTGAAAAGAAATAACTATGTATCAAGAGTGTCTTCTTACATTTGGTATTTTCCTTGAGGAAAGTCTGAAGAATCTCTGAGGAACTAGATTGAAAATGAATAACTTAATAGCAGTCCTGTGAAAAATCCCAGCCCTGCGTCCTTCTTGTGGGCAACTTTAGGCTCAGAGAACAAGAAGTAAATCTTTCACATGACAAATACAGTCTTTTCATTAAGGTACAGAGCTGGAAATAACTTGTTACATGAAAGTATTTACTTGTGATTTGACTCCTCACCCCAGTAAAAAACAAACAAACACTAACCTTATAATTAAATTACATTATGATCATAACATCATCCAGCTATGTTCTTTGTGTTCTGCTGGTCCTAGAGGTTGATGTCATTGCTAGAAAGAACTGTACCTACAGGTAGCATGGTTTTAACTGTAAGCCACCCGGATTGGATTACCAATGGGCGGGATACA
>CM034710.1:124534115-124549352 GCA_020142125.1 Phrynosoma platyrhinos | reverse complement strand
TGAGTGGGAATTGAACCCTGGCCTCCAGGGTCACTGGGCAACACTCAAACCACTACATCACAGTGGTATAATTGTATAGTGTGAAAGGGTCCACTGTTGAACTCCTAATATTTCGCTGTAAACTGCTGCGCTGTAAAATCCACTCATTGATTTTGGTAATACCATCTGAAGCAACAGAGAACGAATCTGCTCCATCTTCTGTGTGAGAGTCCTTCAGACAGTTGAAGACACTTGTCTTCCCTCCAGAGCTTGGAAACATTTCTTTTTTGGATCACAGCTTCCAGTATCTTTCAGTCAACAACATCCTTTGTAGAAATAATACTGATTCCCTAAATCTTTTCAAGTAATATTCTGGAGGTCTGAATGGACCATAACCATAAATGTTGCATGCTTTCCTGCCAACTCCGAGCTTGGGAAAGCTACTTTTTAGGACTACCTCTTCCAACATCCTGCTGGAAGACTTTGGGAGTTGTAGTCCAAAAAATAACCGTTCCTTTGCAATAATCAGCATCACTTATCTAAGATGTTGCCTCATGTTCCGAATATAGGGAATGACTTTTCATGACCACAGTTTGACTCCATGTGTTTGATGTAAATAGTTGGTCAGCCTTGGGCTTTTGAACTTAAAATAGTGCTTCATGTACCTAAGGTATATTTGGGGGACTGAGAATAGAGAGGTCATTATTTTTTCTCTCTGTGATTTTCCTCTCTGTAGTTTCTCGACATTGCTTTTGCTTTCTCATTGTCATCCAGCAGGGTTGACTAAATGTCATGCCAATGACTCTCGCCAATAGGCATTGCTCAATTTGCGCTACATTAAATATAGTAACAAATGACCAGTGGCTAAATGCAAAGGGCCCTGCAATTAATATGAAATCTGGAGCGGTGTCACAATGGGAGAGCTTTGTGGCTGATTCTTAGTACAATTCAGGTAACTAGAAGGTTAGTTATGAAAGTACAGGATCTCAGGAAGAGTGCAAATTTAAGTTTACTGTACCTAACCACCTCCATCCTATGCCCCTGAAAGTCTTACGTTTCCATTCACACACCCATGGCATTTCTCTTTTCTCTGCCTCAATAATTTCCTCTGACAAGATGGAAATGTCAAGACATTTAAAGCTCATTTTCCCATGTAGACAGGGTACAGACAATGCACAAACCCGTGGCTATCATATGCCAAATTCAAAACAGAATTTGGCCCAGATCTGTGGAGAGTGCTGAGTGGACATCATAAAAGAACAGCGGTCTCGATCCATGATGTGTTTACCTAATGAATCTATCTAGTCCTCTAAGCCAGCTCCACAGTTCTCACAAAGGGGTTTCCAAGGTCAATGGCCAGAAGTCTGTATCAGCTACTTTACATATACTTAACTAAGGGGAGAAGCAGACTACCCCTTTGCACCGGCTTGGAGACGGCTTCTGAGCGCGGCATTTAGACGCCACACACTTTGACACTGCCCCCAAGCCAGCATCACACTGCCTGTCCGACCACATGGCGGGCAGCATTTTGGTGCTCTAGTGGCATGGCATTTAGACACCTCGCATCGCAGGAGTGCTGAAAACCTATGGTGGCAGGGGAAAATTTTGCTACTTCATTTTGCACCAGAAAAAAAGCTGGAGTGGCACCATGGCATGAAGTTTCATGGTGCCCACCTGGCTTTTTCAGGGGAGACATGACGCTGCCCCTTCGTGGTGGTCTGCTTCACCTCTTAGTAAGTACAGTTCAAAGACATAACTGTGTTAGTCTGGAAAATCAGTCGCAAAGGGATCTTGTAGTGCCTTTGAGACTAAGTGAAAGAAAAAAGTTGGTAGCATGAGCTTTCACAGACTTGAGCCTACTTCGTCAGATGTATAGGGTAAGTATAGTATAGTTAAGTATACTGTAGTTAACTAGGTAATCTGTCCTAGGGTGCATCTACATTGAAGAAATAATGCACTTTGACACTGCTTTAACTGTCATGGCTCGATCCTACAGAATCCTGGAACTTGGAGTTTTGTGTAGCACCAGCACTCTTTGGCAGAGAAGGCTAAAGACTCTGCAATACTACAAATTCCAGGATTCTATAGGATGGAACTATAGCACTTAAAGTGGTGTCAAACTGACTTATTTCCACAAACCTGATGGAAACTTCATTCATTTATGCACTGATCGTTGGCAAAATGGACCTCTTTTTCCCCCAGGCAGCCTGGTAAACCCTGGCAATAGTGTCACAACTATGACTTAGGCTGCATCTGCATTGGAGAAATAATCCAGTCTGACACCACTTTAACCACCATGGCTCAAGGCTATGGAATTCTAGGAACTGGAGTTTTGTGAGACCTTTAGCCTTCTCTGTCAGAGAGATCTGGTGTCACAACATGTCACAGCTACCATAATTCCATAGCATTGAGCCATGGCAATTAAAGTGGTGTACAATTGGATTATTTCTGGATGCTGTCCAGGTAGCCAGAATAGGTCTTTTTTGAAAGAGAAGGTGAACAGAAAGTGACTTCCATATGAGTGTGTGTGTGTGTATGTGTATGTGTGTGTGTAGTCCCCAGGTTCTCCTGCTAGCCTTCTACAGTAGCCCAGGCAACTTGTCTTGGTCCCAGCTTCTCCAAATGATATGAGTTAAGACACCGTTTGGCTCTGTTTTCCCCTCAGTTCACTCCATGATCTTGGCTCAGTGAAGTTAGCCAAGATCAACCTCCTGAGCTGACACATACAATCAAGTCTAGAAAGCCAGATAAATATAGTACAATCCCCTCCACCTGCGGCAGTGAATGGTGTCAATTGTCCGGCTCATTTTGTTGTTCTTTCTGCAAAATCAAGAACGGTTGTTCTCAATGCCTTTTTGAGACCCGTTTTGTTTTTTGCCAAAAGAAACTCTGCAAGGCACTAGAATCAAAGAAGGTGGCATGTGTCTGCTGGTTTTCTTTTCCAGCCTTAACACGTTTATGCATCTAGCTACAAAAACAAGAAAACTACATAAGAGTGTGGCCAAGATAAGGGTGAGATAGCACAGAAGCCCAGACTGCCTGAAAGGAGCATGAAGTTGTTTCATCATGGGGAAGAAGAACTCATGAAACTCACCTTTGGGGGACTACAAGTCCCCAGAATCCCCCAGTAAGGGGATTCTGGGAACTGTAATGATTTTCACATTCCCAAGCTCTGGTTCCAATGGAACGATCTGATTGGACTCTTCTTGCATTCATCAGCCTGAAGGCCAATTCAAAGATTTGCAGAATGTTTTGTGTTAAGCTCTTACACAATTTAGTTGCTACTGACTTGGGTGTAATGGGGGATGAGAGGGGAAGGTCAAATCTCACTAATAAAACATAATTTGGATAGAGGTAGGGAGGATCATTCCCACATGCCTTTTCCCCATCATTGCCCAACTCCCTTCATCCCTTCAGTGGCACAATTCAGGAGGGCTTGGAGACGCACAATAGATCACAAATAAGGCTTTCAATGGCCATGCAGTGGCAGAGAGTTTCCGTGATTTGGCTTGGAAATAACTGAAGCTGGTGGATCCACCAATACAATGCCCATCCATGGAGCATATTGTGATGCATCTCTGGTTTTTGCTGCACATGTCATTGGGTGCTTTCCTGTTTTTGCTTCTTTTACAACAGGGATGAGCATGTAGTAGGGTACATGTAGCCCTCAGAATGACTAACTGCAGCACTGGAACACCTCCCCCCCATAAATTTTTTTGAATGGGCAATTTTTGTGCAATTCTTTTTGCTCTCAAACCCAGCCAAAATCTTCCAAAAGCAAAAAATGCAGCTGCAGCTGTTTGCTTCCCCTGATCCTCCACAGCCTGCCAAACCTTCACAAAACACCAGAAGAAAGGGGGGGGGGACATCCAAAAATGAGCCAAAAGTGACTCTCCACCCTTATTTTATTTATTTCTATTTATCCAACTTTACCAGTTACCCACCCAGGTTTTACAATACCAGTATTCAGCAGAAGTGTGGTGTTGCGTAACTACTACTAAACGATGTCAATGTAGATTTACACTTCACAAGCATAATGCAGGTTTGCGATCTGGTTTTACTGTCAGTCACCTTGAGGGCCTTTAAGAAAAATACAGTTGTCCCTTTCTTTTCATGCACTTGGAATCTTGCTCTTCATGGGAGGGACAAGCATCTATTAATATAATGGCGGCGCACATGCGCCATCACGCCTGCCCACCTGCTCACCCGCCCACCTTGGGCACATGCCCCATTATTTCCTGTGGGTGAGTTGCCATTTTCATGAGGGGGTCCGGAACGTATCCCCCGGGAATTAGGAGGAGCTACTGTAATTGGAAATGCAAGATAGAAAATAAATACGCAAATAAATACATTTGACCCCAGTGCAATTTAAACTGCCTTGAATCCTGTTTTCTAGAAATTTGGCAGCATTCCTGATTGGGACCCCCAAATTTGCCACCGTCATGTCTTGTTCATCCCTGACTGAGTGATACTTCCCAGGATCCTTTGTGGACAGCCATGACAGTTAAACAGGAGCCATAAGGTTATGGGTTTGAATATGGATACAGGCTCAGAAAAGGTGAAGTGAGAGACTTGTGGAGAAAGTGGGGTGTGTATGTGTGGGAAAGAAAGTTGAAGCAATTTGAAAGCTATGGCAGACACTGGAATAGGACTCCCCTCCCCTTCTCGTACTTGTCAGAATGAATCCCTTCCTTTTCACCATGTATTTCACTGTCTTTTTTGAAAACAGAGGGAAGGAGAATTAGATATGAATCAGAAAGAACACAATGGTCCAAACCTTATTAATATAATCTTTCTTTTTTATAGCATTCTTTTGTATTGCTTTTGTTAGAGAAAGCGTTCCACAAAGCCACATTTTCCTAGGAAATGTCAAGGCGGAAAATGTTTCCACTAGGGCTTCAGTGACATCATCCTACCCAGCACACGGTGCACATGCTTCTCGGTGTGAAACAGTTGTTGAGAACAGAACTGAAAGTTCTTGCATGAAAATCTTTCCTTTGAGTTTGGAAGAGGGAGTGCTGGGTGTGAAATGTGTGTGGGGTGAAGGGTCCCTCAGTTTGGAGGGGCATGAGATTGAATAATGGCATGAGGTTCCAAATTTCCATTACCACCCATCTCTTTTCTGTCTCACAAACCCCTTGGGAGTGATGATACGGGAGGATTGGCAATTGTTCCAAGGGCATTGAGACAAAAGAAAGTGGCTACTCCATTGAGAGACACCACTATCGATTTGCTAATTGCTTTAAATGTGCCTCGTCCCCATTTGAAATGGTTTCAGATGCAACTGGGATTGTTTGGACTCGTTTTGAAGCAAGACAAATGCAAAAAAAAATTGCTCTTTTCAGACACTAGGTTTTTGCTGGTCTTTTTGAAAAGAAGTGATTAGCAAGCGTGTTCAGACCTGAGTCACATCAAATTGAAGTGAAGGGATTGCTGTGGCAGAGGGTTGGCACATCCCTCACCAGTTTTGGGGGAAATCCACCATTTTCCCCCTCTCAGCTCTGCCGTTGTACTTTGTGGTGTGACCTATGGGCACATAGACAGTATATGTGCTCCACTGTATTTGCAATTACTTGCAGTCATTTGCGGGTGGCGAGCCGGGTGAGCGGACCAACTGTGGCTCAGCGAGACAAGTAACTGCAAAAACAATGGAGCGCATATACTGTTTATTTTTTTAAAAAATTGCGTGCATCCCAGGGGAGAATCCTCCATGACACCCATGGATGTATGCATCCCAGGGGAGAATTCTGGCCACGGCACCTATGACTCCCTCCTGTGTTTTCTTGAATGTGTTGCCAGTTGCATCACCAATGATGCGTAGATGATTGACAGGCATTCTGAAGTGGCACAAACTAGTGGGAATCACAATCGTGTCAAAAAAGAAGAGAATAAAGAAAAGACCCACTTCCATAATGGAAACGACGCATCAACTGGAATCGATTCACCGACCCAGAGTGAAAGCGAATCGCAAACCGGTTTAAATGTAAGTGGGAGTTCTCTGAAGTGAAAGTTTTATGTCTCTAGCCTGGTTCAAATGCTACTCTGATTCATCTGAAATGCCCTCTAAACTTTCATGGCTTATGAAAAAGACTAGGAAGACAACAATAGCAACAAAAAGCCTGGTATCCCTGCCTTGGAGCTGCCCTGACCTCCCCCTGGCCCTCCATTCCTGCACTGGGGTGGCTATTGGCACACATGTCCTGCTGAGCCAATTGGTCAGAATGAGGTGCCCAGTAATAATCACATGGTTGGGCACCTTGTCCTGAGCTCAGAGTGAGCAACTGGCAACAGTGGGAGACATGTAAGGCAGGTCAATGAGATGCACGAAGACAGTTACCCCGGTATGGGAATGAAGGGCTATTAGCCTACCCTCCACCCCTCTAGCTGGATATGGGTTTTTCATGATTCATATCTTGTGTTTAGCATGTTTTTGGAGAAGTCATGACCTGTAAAAACAAGGGTCACACTGGCCTAGAGGCACATAAAAGACCTAGATACCACTGTGAAGTCAAAGGTTTCCATGGTCGGCATCCATTTTTTTTGTGAGTTTTTTGGACTATGTGGCCGTGTTCTAGATTTTATTTCTGACATTTTGCCAGCATCTGTGGCTGGCGTCTTCAGAGAATGCTGGCATGGAAGTGAGTGGGGTACATATATACTGTGTGACCCTTGGTTGAGAGAAGGTGATTTACTTGTTAATCTGTGTGTTGTTCTGTTGTTGAATGGCACAACGACAACACACAGATTAATATGTTTTATGTCTCTATAATTTACATATTAATCTCTGTGTTGTTGTTGTGCCATTCAACAACAGAACAACACACAGATTAACATGTAAATCACCTTCTCTCAACCAAGGTCATAGAGTGTATATACTCACTTCCATGCCAGTCACAGATGCTGGCGAAACGTCAGGAATAAAATCTTCTAGAACATGGCCACATAGCCTGAAAAATCCACCCTAGATACTACTGTAAATGGGTTTGCTGATTCACTCCACCCTCCCCCAGGCTATGAAGATCAAGTTAAGTCCCATCACAAATCAGTTAAAGACCATATCTCCACAACAATAACAACAAATATTTTAATCAATAAGATGAAATAAATCAAGTAGGTACTGGATGTAAGTCTTTCAGAGCTGGATACACTCACCATAAAGAGCCATCTCTACCATACTCTGTTTGTCAAGAATCTGAGCAGAGCTGTCTTTGTGTCAACCTGACAATCTCAATGCACAACTCCAGCTGAATAGATTCAAAAACTAAATGCTAAAAGAACATGTTGTCCAACTCGGAGGCTCTGCAGGGCACCTGATGAAACTGGAAGTACTGGTTAGCATTACTCGTCAACATTTGTTAAGTCTGCAGAAGCTTAGCGACTCTAAATGCTGACAGCTAAAATCAACATCCTATTCTGAGAGGTTGATGCTGTGCAGAGCTAGGCAGGCTTGGAGCCACGGAAGTCAAGGGTCTTTTCCCCATCTCATTTTCTTTTTGCCAGAGTTTGGAACATAACTTTTCTGTCAAATGAAATTTATTACCTAGGCTTGCAGGGCGGGATTTTAATCCTGAACTAGGGATGGGATAACTTGATTTTTTGATTTCCAATGCATGTTGAGCAGTATGAAGCAGTTTTTCTTTTTGGAGCTATGAGACACTCAGGATTTCATCCCCCCCATGATGGGAAACTGGGCAGCTTTTCTATAAAATGGTGCAGCTTGTGCCGAGAACTACATAATTTCCCAGAAACTACAGATGTCACCACAGAAACTGAAAACTGTACAACGTTCAAAATGGCAATGGCTGCAGCTTCAGTCAACTCGAGTTTCTTTTCTTTTCTTTTTTCTTTTGCCACGTAACATTTTGGTTGTACAACATTCAAACCAGCTAAGTTTGCAGCCTCAGTTTCTTTTTCTGGGGCATAACATTTACTTGTGCAACATTCAACCCTGAATAAAGCCATGCAGCCATGATGTTGAACGCTTCACCACACTGTTTACAATTTTCCCATGTACAGCCAACCATCCATATCCACAGATTCTGCATCCACGGATTCAACCAATCATGGTTCAAAAATATTCACACACATACAATTCTCCAGCCTCCCAAAAATCACCACATACTTATAGCACTATGAGTCCACTGTAACTATCATGGTTCTTATATTGTAGGATCCTGGGATTTGTGGTTTGGGGAAGCTCTAGAGCTTGCTGTCTGAGAATTCTAAAAACTCCCCTAAACTGCTAATCCCAGGATTCCACTGCATGTTGCCATGATAGTTATTGATGGGGATTTATGGCATCTTGTCCCATTCCATGATCTCTTCATTAAAGTTGCAGAAGCTCCATCCTGTATCCATCAGAGCAACCTTATTGATAACGTCAGCCTCATCCAACCCAGCGCTCTGCAGATAACTGAGACTACAACTCCTATCAGCTACAGGCAATATGGCTGAGCCGGTCTGAGTGATGGGAGCTGTCATACCAGGTGAAGGTAGGAGGAAAGAAAATGGAAGTGTGGAAAGATCAAGGGAATGAAAGTTCCCCCTTTTGAAGCTCTGGCAAATGACAAGAGCTATTAACTGACCGAGCTCACAAAGCAGTGGTCCGACTCGCCGCTCTCGAAGAGAATGACATCTTTGATAAAAACGGCAATCGCTCTCATGATGAAGGACATGAAGAGGTGCATGTGGATATGGTTCCGAGTGCAGTGCAGTTTCCTGGATGGAAGAGAACAGAAAGAGGCATTTGGAAGGCTGGCCAAAACAACTGTTTTGTTGTACAGTTTTAGTTTAAAAGGGATTTCAGTGTTTTTATGTGATGGATTACGTGTGGCTTTGGAGAGCGCTGAGAAGCAATATGGAACTTTTACAAATGAACGAATCAACAAATCCACATTAAGTATGAATTTTATTCAGAGAATTACATTTAGACTGCAACATGCAGACTCCCAAGTTAGCATTCTCACAAGACATGCTGGTCAGAGGATTCTGAGAGCTGTATTACACAAAAGTAACTTCTTCAAGCTCAGCTTTAATTATTAATATTTTAATGACCTATATTCTATCTCAAAAGCCTGGAAAGTAGGTTAAGCTGAGAGAGGACAATCTCACAAAGATTGCCTACTCAGCCCTACCTCTGAGGAGGAATTCGAACTCTGAGCCAAGTGTAACATTTTTCACCATGCCTGATTGGTTTACCATATGGTACCCCTCAAAAAGAAAACTGACAAGCCAAGGAATTCCACACACCTCCTTACCTGAAAATACACAGAACTATCATGGCTGCCGTTAACGCAATAAGCGACAAACTGTGTCCGATGGTGTATCCAGTTTTCACAGTGCCATAGAATGCAGTCTAGAGAGACAGAAAAGCAAATAATTACCTGCTTACATCTTCTTCAATCATCAGATCTTCAGTTTACAATATTTTAAAATACAAATTATTTGCAAAATTGTCAAATTGTTTCTACCTGTTTAATTTGCAGTTCTTCAGTTCTTGTTGTGGGACATTTTTCTTTTGTTACCTGTCACTCTCTCAATCTGGGGTGGGTGATGTATTGCATATGGGGTTACTCCCACTGTAAGCAGTAAAGGATCTCTAGAAACCTATCAGCATGGGTCAAATAACCCGTATTTTCACAGTGACCAGTCTGGAGGATGCAGGGCCCAAAGCCCAGGTCTAGTGTGAACTCTCCAGACAACATCCAGCCAGTTCAGCTCCGAACTCAAAGTATAATACTCTTAAAACAGGTCAAAATACAGGGGGCCCTTGGTATCTGCTGGGGTTTGGTTCAGGACCTCCCCGTGGATACCAAAATCTGTGGAAATTCAAGTCCTATTACTGTACATATCATGTATAAGTATAGAAATTTTAGCCAAAAAATGAACCCCCCCAAAACTGGGTTGACTTAAAAGAAGCACTGACCCCCTCTACTCTCTCCACTTCTTGCCTTTCTGAATGTCTGGGTGGGAAAACAGTGGCATGCTTTGGCATCATTTTCCTTTCCTTCATCCTTGTTACATGCTCCTAAGTTTTACCCTTGACATATCCACAGGTCATATCAAAATCCATAATTTTGGTCCCCAAACCTGCCCTCAGCTTATACATGAGGTCAACTTATAGTTGAGTATATATGATATATACAATGGCATAGTGAAATGGTGTCTGTTATAGAAAAAGGCAAAATCAAGATTTGCTTTTGGAATTTATACATTTTTTAAATATTTTAAAGCTGTGGACAGTTGAATCTGTGGATAAAAAAAAAATAGAGGATATGGAGAGCAGCAGAAGATGGTGAGGGGCTGGAGATGTCTCATCAGCAGGATCGCCATGGGTTGAGATCGATGTGAAAGCAGTTAACAACAAACAAAAATGTAACTAAATAGATGATGTAGAATACAGGTGAATAATAATACATGCAAAGAATATGATCTATAATCAAGTTATACTTTATGGTCTTTAGGCATGGGCTTAATTTTATTAATTGATCATAATCAACAGAGTTTAGAAGTTGCTGATTGTATCAGGCTGTGCCAAAGAACATCACAGTGTTTGCAAACAAAGTATGGTAGAGAATAGAATTCGTAATTGTTGTAAAGTCATTCTAGGAAGAATGGAAAGATTAACCAGGAAGTCACAGAATGACCTATTCTAGTGACTGCGATTTCTGGGGAAAAGTGCAAGTTTTCGCTGTTTGCAATGGCTGACTTCTTATTACCTTCCAGGGCAAGGGAGAAAAAGTTTCAGCCCCCAAGGTTTTCAAGAGACTGTTTACTGCCAGAAATGTTGAAGGTGCTCTGCTTCTTAGGAAGTTACAATGTGGCCACAACGTGATTAGGGGGATTCCTAGCATGGATTTCCAGGAAGCGGTGGATGACTACTTTGTATAAATACCCCGTTGCCAGGAGAACACAAACAATGGTCTCTTAATTCTTTTGTTTTTCTGCTCCTTCACATTGGCGATGCCAGTATGGCAAAATGTGTTTTGGCCATCAGAGAAACAGACATTAATGAGCAAAGGAATCAACCAGCCTGCCATTTTAATTTGGTTGGTATATCTGCATAGAAGACAGAGCTGCATTCGGATAAAGCTACATCTGCACAGATGCTTCTACACTGAGCAGAGAGAACAGCAGAGGAACATTTTTGGACTCCAATTCCCAGAATCCCCTCTCCCAAGGGATTCTGAGAGTTGGAGTCCAAAAAAGATTCTTTCCTATGCTTTGCTATGGCACAGGGAGGCAAGGATTGTTGCGAGGTGGTAAAGACTTTGGACAAGATTCAGCGTTAGTCCCAACTAGAGTTGACTGTAAGTGAAATTTATTTGAGCTGTCATCACTTACAAATGGCTCATTGATTTTAATGTGTATATTCTAGTTGGGGATAAAATTAGAAGTTCAACAGGTCCCAGGTTCAAACTTTGGCATCTGCAGTGATAAGGTTCGCAACCTCTTGAGATGCCACCCCCAGATATCTTAATATTGATAAGATATCCTTTCACACTATACAATTACAGCTGTCCGATTCCACTTTATCTGCCATGGTTCCATCCCACACAATCCTGGGATATGCATTTTAGAGAGAGATAAAGAATTCTCAGCCAGAGAGCTCTAGTGCCTCACCAAACTACAAAATGCAGCACTCCATGGAGTGCAGGTGTGGCAGTCAAGGTGGAATCATAATGCTATAAATTTGTACTGTGAAAAGGCAATTCTGGTGCAAAGACTTTGCCCCAGGTCCAGTCTAAGGAGATTATAGCATTAAAAAATAAACCTACCGGTACTTACCCCTGCCAGTTTCAAGTCTATTACGGGATGCAGCCGGATATTATCACATGCAAAATGTCATCAATGCTGCCGCTCGGCTGCATCCCGCCTAAAACCCAGCTAAAATCCATGCTCAGCTGGCCAATTTGCAAAGTTTTAGGAAGGATGCAGCTGGGCGGTGGCATCAGTGGCATTTTGATGCGATAATATCTGGCTACAAACTGCAATAGACTTGAAACCGGCAGGGGTAAGTAGGTTTATTTCTTAATGCGATAAACTCTAAGATTAAATATTTTTTCCTATAATCTTCTCAAAAGGGAATGCTGATGCCTAGACTACCCAGTGGCTGTTGTAAATGGGAACATCTATAAAAATATAGTAGTGGAAATTCAGGTTAATCTGATAATAGAAATCACGAATGGCAGGATTTAGCAGATGTCAGAGCTCCTGTTTCATGTTCAGAGTCCAATTGGGTTCATGACTACCATTTCACACATTTATATTCCCCTTCCCTCCACTGGGAATATGATAAAATGTGGAAATGTTGATAAATTCTGTGGAGTCCAGGATCTAAATGACTATACCATACTGGCTCCCTTTCCATTTATAACTGTCAAATTCAATAATACAGCCATACAAAGTAGCTGTTAATAATGAAGCCTCTCAGAAAAAAAGAACTGGCAACCCTAATTCAGCACTAACATAGCTGAATACATAGGGCTAGGCATTTAAAAATTAAGCACTCAAACTTCTGGGCCTAAGTGAATGAATTTGTCAATTTTGCCGTTCTTTCTACCAAGAATATGAAGATATCTGCACATTTTGATAATGCTCCTAAAACAAAATTTTGCACTGAATTCTTACTATTCCTAAAAAGTCCTGAAACAGACGAGTCTCTTGATTAAGATCTGCAAGCAGTGATACCTTTTCAGAGCCACCTCTAAAGCATAAAATACATTCATAGAATCATAGAATGATAAAGTTGGAAGAGACCCCAAGGGCCATCCAGTCCAACCCCCTGCCATGCAGGAACTCTCAATCAAAGCATCCCCAACAGATGGCCATCCAGCCTTTGCTTAAAGACCTCCAAAGAAGGAGACTCCACCACACTCCAAGGGAGTGTGTTCCACTGTTGAACAGCCCTTACTGTCAGGAAGTTCCTCCTAATGTTGAGCTGGAATCTCTTTTCCTATAGCTTTCATCCATTTTCTGAGTCCTGTTCTCTGGAGCAGCAGAAAACAAGATAGCACCCTCCTCAATATGACATCCCTTCAAACATTTAAAGAGGGCTATCATATCTCCTCTCAATTGTCTCTTCTCTAGGCTAAACATACCCAGTTCCCTAAGTCATAAGCTATGGTTTCCAGATCCTTCACCATTTTAGTTGCCCTCCTCTGGACACGCTCCAGTTTTTCAAGATCTTTTTTGAACTGTGATGCCCAGAACTGGACACAGTATTCCAGGTGGGGCCTGTCCAATGCAGAACATATTGGCACTATTACTTTATACATTACTTAATACATTAAGATCATTACTCCCATGGATGCAATCTAAGGACAAAAATACTTCAAAAGCAAAGATATATATATATATATATATATATATATATATATATATATTACAAAACCAAGCAATCCCAACTTGTTGATATTTTACTAACCTCTTCCTCAGGGACTGTGTTGTTGGGGTTATACCCACAAGCTGCTCCATAAGAAGCTGGGTACATACTGGACCAGCCCTCAGGGGTACAGTCCCTGCTCACGTTACCTGGATGAGAAAAAAGCAAGAAATTGATCAGGCTCAATGGTTGCACCTGTTCACAGAAGTCAGAGAAAAACCCACCTGCCTGATATATGGAGTTGATGGTGCATCATTATGTTTTTACTATCAAAATCCAAAGCTGGGTATTTTTGTTTGTTTGTTTGTTTGTTTTTTTGCAAAAAAATAGGACTAGTGAGCAGGCATGAAATCCATCACTAATTTCATTCTTGAAAGAAGCAACAAACCATTTAAGCAGTTTTCTTCTCACTGTCAGAAAATATTTGGGGAAAAAAATGCACCATTTTCAAAAATTATTTGTCATTCCTGACTTATTCTGCACAAAATTTGCATGTTATTTTTTTGGGCGCAAAACAGGATTTTCTGGGGGGGGGGGAGTTATTTCCTGCACAAAAAATTTGTCACATCTTGTGCAAAATTTCATTTGTTGTTTTTTTTGTTTGTTTGTGTGTGCACAAAAAGTTCTTTTCTGCTAGAAATGTTATGTGCAAAAAAGCAGAATTAACACAGTTTGCTACCATTTTAACTGCCACAGCTCAATGCTATGAAGTTTGTAGTTTTGTGAGATATTTAGTCTTCTCTGTCAGACAGCTCTGGTGCCATGGCAAACTACAAACCCCAAGATTCCACAGCACTGAGCCATGGCAGTTAAAGCAGTGTCAAACTGCATTGAGCAGCCCTAGTAGTGCAGTGGTTAAATGCCTGTTCTGCAGCCACTTACTCACAAACCACAAGGTTGTGAGTTCAATCCCAGCCAGGGGCTCAGGGTCGACTCAGCCTTGCATCCTTCCAAGATCGCTAAAATGAGTACCCAGCTTGTTGGGGGCAATTGGCTTACATATTGTAAACCGCTTACGGAGTGCTTAAATGCACTGATAAGCAGTATAGAAATGTACTTGCTATTGCTGTTGCTATATTATTTCTGCATTGCAGATGTAGCCTTAATTGGATGCTAACTATGCCAGCAATAAAAAGCTGGGGGTGGTGGGCAGCCAGGGATGTCAGTTTTCTATCCTTGGAAATGCCAGGCTAGATCCCTCAAACCCAAAGTGAAAGTAGTTGAAAGCTGACTACCAGTTTTGAAGCATTCCTTTGCAGAGGGGTGTTGGGGGAAAAACAAAGGACACAGGTGCTGGTGACCAGTTTTGAAAAAAACAAAACAAAACCTTTCAGAAAGGGCATTGAGAAGAAACAAGATATGCAGGAGTCGATGAACGGTTTTGTAAAACCCTTCGGGGAGGGATGTTGAAGAAGAAACAAATAAGGTTTACAGGAACTGCCTACTAGTTTTGCAAAGCTCTTCTGCAGAGGAAACAAAATACACTGGGGTTAGGGGCTCAGGGTCCCATGAAAGTGGAAAAAAATAAAATAAATAATGAAATTTAAAAACTCACTAATTTTAATTTATTTTTTTACTTGAGAGAGCACCTCTCTAGTAATCGCTAGGTCCTCCAGTACAAGTCTATGGTCAACTTTTGCTGGGGGTTGACCATGGAATTCCACTGGAGGACCTAGAGTTCCCTAGAGAGAACATATGAACCGAATTTGTGAATAATTACATCTGCAAAAGTCAAAGTTGCAAATGTGGAGGGCTTACTATACACAGAAGATGCCTTATTTCCTTGTTTCACATTACCCTAAGTAGTAATTTAATATTTCAGCTTAAGAGTCATATTGGAGGATCTGACCTAGAGATTCCTAGAATGAACACTT
>CM034710.1:124497409-124511685 GCA_020142125.1 Phrynosoma platyrhinos | reverse complement strand
TGGTGCTTTGGCCTGTCAGCCTGACTTTTGTCAATCTGAAGCTTGGGGCAGTTCCTCAAGGTGAGAAGTGAAGCAATGAGAGAGTTCAGGCAGGAGCATGACTCTTTGAAATGACATCCAAGTGTCTCCAGCAACAAAACTTGAGCCTGGAAACAAAGAGGCAGCCAAGACCAATGGGCAAGGATTTGATTAAGTTCTCTTTTTGATAGGAATTTGCTAACATACAACACAAACATAATACAACATAAATATTTTGATGTAGAGAGATCAGGTAGCACCTTTGAGAAAGAAAGAAGTTGGCAGCATGAGCTTGTGTAGACTGCGATGAGCTGAATCCAAGTATTTGGAGCCCACAGATGTAAAGATGCTCTAGCCCTATTTAAAGGAGTTTATTTTATTTTATTAAGGCATATCCCTCTTTTCTCCAAGATGGTACCTAAAGTGGCTTACGATGTATATTAAAACAATAAGACTACAATGGGCTTGGTATCCACTGGGGTCCGATTCCAGGACTCCCTGTGGATACCAAAATCCATGGATGCTCTAGCCCTGTTAAATACAATTGCACAGTAAAATGGTGTCCCTTGTACAAAATGGCAAAATCAAGGTTTGCTTATTGGAATTCATATATTTAAAAATATTTTCAAGCCATGGATGCTTGGAATCCATGGATAAAGAATCTGTGGATACAAAGGACCGACTATACAAAATTTTTAAAAGGCATTAAACAATACTCTGCTTGAAACATTAACTGAGGACAGTTAAAAAGATGTTTAAACCTTTTTTTTGTTGTATGTCTCCAAGTCATTTTTGACTTATGGAGACCCTAAGGCAAGCCTATCATTGGGTTTTCTTGGCAAGTTTCTTCGGGGGGGGGGGGTTGCCATTGTCATCCTCTGAGGCTGAGATAGTATGACTTGCCCAAGGTGGGCTTTTATGCTTGAGCAAGGAATCGGACTCTGGTATCCAGAGTCATAGTCCAATGCTCAAACCACTACACCATGTATTGAAACCAGCATGCCCAGAATTTGCTGGCAAAATGGAGAGGAGAGAGGTGGCCAATCGAACGTCCCATAGAAGGGCACTTCCAGAGATTTCTGAAAGAAAAGGCTTAAATATTTCACAAAACTACAAATCCCAGAATTCCATAACACTGAGCCATGGCAGGTAAAGCTGTATCAAACTGCACCAACTCTGCAATGTAGATGCAGCCTGATTCACATTCACGATCCCTGCATATTCAGTGGTGTAGGGAATATGTAGGGATCACAAAAATTCCCCCAAACCTGGTCTTTCAATTGGGGTGCAGCAGACTGATGTTCCCACCCTTCCCACCAACAATCTTTGGTGTGACCGTCAGAAGCTGAAGCATTGTCGAAAGCGTACAAACCAGAGAGATCATGTTTGCTTTTGAAATCCTTTTCTCTCTGCATGTTTATTTTCAAATGCCTGGCTTACTCCTATTTGCTAACAGGAGTGGGGCTAGTTTTAGATTCTTAGAATAGATTGGGCTGGTTGTGTAGTTAGGGAGGTATATACTGCCAGTTCCTAAATCCGCTTTGTACTTGCCCAAGCACCTATTCAAACAACAGGTGACGAGAAAAACTTTCAAAGAAAGGGATCAACCTGCCTGATCTTGACAGCTTCTTTGCGGGAGACATGCCACGCTAAGCCTCATTTCGAATATGTTCTTGGCAAAAGGTATGGTGTGTGCATTAGGAAAACAAGCAGAGTCAATCCATTTCAGGCAACTTCATTCACCCACCTTGTTCCTTGTTTTGGTGCTAGTCATGGAAACCCTTGGTGGTTGAGAGCAGAGATGATAGATTTGGGCCTGATTCCAATTCTTATATGCTCAACTAGAGAAGATCCATTGAATCAATGGGATTCAATATGATTCAGCTCAGGAGGGATATCAGCAAACTGTAATGTGTTCAGAAAAAGGTGACCAAGATTATTCAAGATCTGGAAACCAAGGGTGCATCTACACTGTAGAAACAACACACTCTGGCACTACTTTAAATGTTGTAGCTCCATCCAGTGGAATCTTGGGAGCTGTAGTTTTACAAGGTCTTTAGCCTCTTATGCCAAAGAGGGCTGGTGCCTCACAAGACTACAAATCCCAGGATTCTGTAGGATGGAACCATGGCAGTTAAAGCAGTGTCAAACTGCATTAGTTGTACAGTGTAGATCTGTGACTCCCAAACTTTAGTCCTCGAAGTGTTTTGGACTTCAACTCTCAGAAGCCTCAGCCAACTTGGCCAACAGTCAGGAATTCTGGGAGCTGAAGTCACAAACATCTGGAAGACTAAAGTTTGGAAACTACTAGTGTAGATGCACCCAAGACATATAAGGAATAATGCTGGGAGCTAGGTATGTTTAACTGGGAGGAGACAAGACTAAGAGGTGGCATGGTGGTAGTGGTGAGAAGGGCATGGCCAAGCCGGGAATCGAACCCTGGTCTCCCGAGTTGTATTCCAACACTCAAACCACTATGCTTGAGGTGTACCATAATTATTTGTCCTTTCATGTGAAGACAGAACAGTTGAGGATTTTTTAAAATAAAAATCACTATTGTTAGCATGCCTACTTTGGTCCCTCACCATAAGACAAAGGTGAGAACAGCTCGCTATATATCTCAAAACTTTGGCCCCGGGGCCAGAGAAATCTACACAGCACTTTTGAAAATGGTTCTCTTGAGCTTCTAATCAATATCTTAGCGTTAAGTAATCCATCACAAGTAGGCACTGAATAACACATTTCTTTCTTGCAACAGAGCATAAATAGCACTCACGCTCAGGATCGGTCTGCCTGGATATCGATCGCTTCCAAGATTAAGGCTGCATGGCTGGATCTGCTCAAAGCCACAATGTTCTTAAAAGCAAAAGCCCTACACAATCTGGCATACAGTGTGAAAGGAGACCATGAGCCAAACTGAGATGAGAAAGTCAACTGGCTGCGCCTGTTCCAGTAGAAGAGAGCGGGGTGGGGGAGAAATAAGGCATCTGCCAGCCAAAAATACAAGCTTTTCTTTATCAAAAGTCAAATATTTACTTTGGACGCAGAAACAACAAATCTTCAGCTTTCATAACTACAATCTCAACATCTTCCTGTACAATTTAGCCAGTATTATTCCACAGAAGTTCAACAGATCTGGGATCTTCAAGGCTGGGATGGAATGAATATTCATCCACTTGCCATCCATAATTGATATATCCCTCCTCCTCCAATTTTTTTTGTTAAAAAAAAAGAGGCTTTGAGGAAAATGGGGAAAAAAATAAAACCAACTTTCTTCCCCCAGTTTTTCTCCATCCTCCCACTAAATCATTCATATCTCTACCTGTAGCAAGTCAAAATCCATGTGCATGGAGAAAAGATTTGGAAGCCAGAAGGTAGCCTTGGTCTTCTGGCAATGGGGATGACAAGATATTTCCGTTCTGACTATCAGTGCCTTGCAGATGACTAACACAGGTGTGTCCTAGTAAGCCAAACGTTCTTATGGACTAGAAACACCTAGTGAAGATAGGAGGATGGAATCAACAATCTAAGATATGTGGATGACACCATACTACTAGCAGAAAACATCACAGACATGGAACAATTACTAAGGAAAGTAAAAGAAGAAAGTGCAATGGCAGACTTAATGCTAAACATAAAGAAAGCAAAATAATGACTATGGAGAACCTACATGAATTCAACCTTGACAATGAGGAAATTGAAATAAAGATTTCTCATACTTGGATCAAACTGATCAGAACGGAGACTGCAGTCAAGAAATCAGAAGAAGATTAGGAATAGGAAGGGCAGCTATGAAAGAACTAGACAAGCTCTTAAAGAGCAAAGATATACAACTAAGCACTTACAGTTAGAATTGTCCAAGCTATTGAATACCCCATCGCCGTGTACAGACGAAAGAGCCGGACAGTGAAAAAAGTAGATAATATGAAAATCAAGTCATTGGAGATGTAGTGTTGGAGCTGAGGATACTGTGGATGGCCCTAAAAGACAAACAAATGGGTCCTAAAACAGATCATGCCTAAAATCTCCCTGGAAGCCAAAACAATTAAATTCAGGCTGCTGTACTTTGGATACATCATGAGAAGGCAAGACTCATTGGAAAAGACAATAATGCTAGGAATGGTGGAGGGTAGTAGAAAGAGAGGAAGGCCACCTGCCAGATGGACAGACTCAGTTAGGGAAGACATAGGACCTAAGTGGAGGATAGGGGGTCTCAGAGATGTCCCATCTACAGGGTTGCCATGAATCAGGGCTGATTTGAAGGCAGTTAACAGCAAAAAACAACAAAGTAACTCCTTCAGAATTTGTAAGTTGATCTCTACAGCAAGCAGATGTGGTAGGATGGGGTATTTGTACTACACTTTTGACTATGTATGTGCCATCCTTCAGTGACTGTTGGTGGTTTCCATGTCAGTGGGACAGTGAATCTGCTCTGAGTTTTAGTCTAAGCCTTAACAGAGACATCCTAGGTACTGAAATCCATGGCCAAAACAGGTTCAGTACCTTGGATAGAGCCTTAAAAATTCAGATTAACATTCAGAGCAGGTAACCCATCCTATAGACAGGGGTACCACTGTTTTGTATTACTGAGCACATCAGGAGGTATGCTCCAAGCTTTCAATCCGAACTTGGATGAAGGTATGGATGAATACTAATAATACAACCAAACCTTCAACCTTCATGGGAAGGAAGTGTGTCAGAACATGTGTAAGAACCAAAGCTCGAAAAAGGTACTGGTGTTGACCACAGCTCCCAGAATCCCCAGCCAACCTGGCAAACAGGCGGGCTGGAAGACTCTGGAATGTTGCAAGCTCTGAGCAAAAGTAATCCATCTGTCTAAAATAAAAATAAAAAGGCACAGATTTCCAGAGGGGATAACCACAGAACGCCTCTGACATATTGCTATTAATCTCTGCATGAGGAGCATCCATCTATTTGATTCCCTGCTGGTTGAGAGGCTGAATGTTGAACACCTCTGCATATTATTCTCCAAGGAAGGAAGGGGTGGGTGGCAGGCAGCCCTTCCAAATGTTACAAGTCTCCAAATTAAAAAAACATTTTGTCCTTCCTTGCAAAAAGAAAACAAAAAGAGAGCATTTTTTTTTTGCTAAACAGCTGCTGATCCCAAAAGCTAGGGGACAGCTGGTTTCCTCCAGTCAAACAAACACCGGAGACTTTGTCCTTTTTGGCTTGTGCCTGCGCAGTTGCCTTTGGAGCCGACGGAGCAAAAATAAACCACACGGTTCAATTGCAGCAATTTTGCAAATAAAATGTCATCCCTTTTTGGAACGAGACCTGAAACAGAACAAAAGCTACGAGGTGCTAGAGGGGAGACCTGATGGAGAGGAATTGATTCACTGGAGCTTCCTCCTCAAAGACGACCAGGAATTGGGGCCAAGCCGAAACAATATTTTGTCACGTAGGCATCGGTGCTTCATATCAAGCCTGTCATCAGACAATATAAATCTGAATTGTGGTTCACATAGGCTTAGCTTGAGAGTAAATGAAAGTGGTGATCCAGTGTGGTGAAGAGGTTTGAGTGTTGGATTACAACCCTGGAGACCAGGGTTCGAATCCCCACTCAACCATGAAACCCACTGGGTGACCTGGGGCAAGTCACACTCTCTCAGCCTCAAGGGAAGGCAATGGCAAACCTCCTCTGGACAAATCCTGCCAAGAAAACCCCATGATAAGTTCACATTAGGGTTGCCATACATCAGAAGCAACTTGAAGACACACAACAACAACAACATAATGACAGTGAGCTTGACCTCATTCGTGCAACAGGGACTGGAAAAGTTGGTTGTTTTGGGCACCAGTACTCTTAGGCAGAGAAAGCTAAAGACCTTGTAAATCTACAAATCCCAGGGCTCCATAGCATAGAGTTACAACACTTAAAGTGGTTTCAAACTGCATTGTTTCTACAGCGTAGATGTACCATTTAAAAGATGTAATATTAAGGTTGGAGCAAGCTTGTTTTTTGCCGCTCCAGAGACTAGGACACAGAGCAATGGATGTAAACAGTAGGGAAACATAGTTTTTGTGGGTTTTTCAGGCTGTGTGGCCATGTTCTAGAAGAGTTTCTTTCTGACATTTCGCCAGCATAGATGCTGGCGAAACATCAGAAAGAAACTCTTCTAGAACATGGCCACACAGCCTGAAAAAAACCCACAAAAAACTATGGATTCCGGCCATGAAAGCCTATGACTTCACAGTAGGAAAACAGATTCCACCTAAAAATTAAATCATAGAGTTGGAAGTTACCTCAAGGGCTATCCAATCCAACCCCCTTCTACCATGCAGGAATATACAATCAAAGCACCCCCCAGAGATGGCCAGTGGGAGAGTGGGTTCCTCTGTCAAACAGCCCTTAATGTCAGGATGTTCCTCCTAATATTGAGCTGGAATCTCTTTTCCTGGTGTTTACATTAATTGCTCTGTGTCCTATTCCCTGAAGTTGCAGAAAGCTTGCTCCATTTTCATTATGACAGCCCTTCAAATACTTAAACAAGGCTATCATATCACCTCTTAGGTGCCTCTTCTCCAGACTAAACATACCCAGATCCCCAAGTCTCTCCTCATAGAGCTTGTTTTCCATATCCTTCACCATTTTAGTTGCCCTCCTTTGGACATGCTCCAGTTTCTCCACATCCTTTTTGAATTGTGGTGCCCAGAACTGGACATAGTATTATTCCAGGTGAGGCCTGTCCAAAGCAGAATATAGTGGCACAATTACTTCTCTCGATCTAGACCCTATACTTCTATTCATGAAGCCTAGAATCACATTGGCCTTTTTAGCTGCCGCATCACACTGTTGACTCATGTTCAACTTGTGGTCTACTAGGACTCCTAGATCCCTTTCACATGGAGCCTTGTCAAGCCAGGTGTCCCCCATCCTATATTTTTTCTCAACTCCATGATCCTATATTTTTTTTTATGCCTCCTTGCAGTACCTTACACTTCCTCCCTGTTGAAATTCATTTTGTTACTTTTGGCCCAGCTTTCTAATCTATTCAGGTCATTTTGAATTTTGATCCTCTCCTCTGGGGCATTAGCTACTTCTCCTAATTTAGTGTCATCTGCATATAAGGAAGGCAAGAGTGATGGCAATAGTTGTTCGGCAGAGGAATATGGTGCCTCAGAGAGGGATGGAGTCTCCTTCTTGGGAGGTTGTTAAACAGAGGCTGAATGGCCCTATGTCAAAAAGAGTGCTCTGATGGCATCTTTTTGCAGGGCAGATGGCTGGATTGGATGTCTTTTGGGGTCTATCTCAACTCCATGATTCTAGGATTTCACAATGATTGCATTCCTGTCTCTGGGTAAAAGAGGACAATTTCAATATTGAAAATGCCATCAAAGCTGCAGCCATGGAAAACCTTGAGAAGCTAACTTGCATGTTCATCTTTAAACTACAGCCATGGAGAGACTTGGGAGGAAGGTTGGGAAGGAGACACACATTCCTCCTTTGTAGAATCCACTGCAGGTCCCTCCCAAAAAAGTAAAATCTGTGAAAAAATGGAGGGCGTGCTTTTTGAAGGCAGACAGGGTTTTGTAAGAATATCCTTCCTTTGTCTCCTCCTTAATAGCCGGCATCCTTACTGTGCTCTCTCCTGGTAGGACAATAGGGAAAGCTTTTGTATTTTCAACATCTGACATCAAATATATGACCTTCTCTTTAATAGAGTTTTTTTTTTTTATTAAAATGTGTTCCAGACGTGAAATCTCTCAGTCTACAAATCAAGTTCAAAAGTTTCTGAGGAAGCAGTCCGGCCTTTCCCCAGATATGTATGCCTCATCTCCAAGGAAGCAAAGACGTATTAATTAATTTCTTATCTTTCCACGCTACAAACAAGACACGGAATAGAACAGAACAGATGCTTCACTGAAAATCCCATTAACCTTTCTGCCAGCGTTATTTTTTTTTTAAAATTCCCTTCCCCAAATGCTTTGCTAGATCTGTGAGGGGTTTTAAAAGGGGTAGAGAGAGGGAGAAAACTGCCATAAAGTAATCTTATGCTGCAATCTTTGAAATAAAATCTTTTCCAGACCCTATTTCTGCAAATGTGCATGAGAACGACATGAAGGGTCAGAGTTCATTCACATTTGTAATGTCTTCCAGTTTGGGTGATATTCCTCTGCACTTCCAATATATATATATATATATATATATATACACACACACACACACACACACACACACACGCACACACTTGCACACGCACATGCACACGTACATGCACACACACAGAGTCCGCCATGGCTTCAGAAACTTTATTTTGGATTACAATCCCCATAATCCTCAGCCAGCAATGCACAATAACCACGCTAACTGCAGGATTAAATGTTCATACTGACAGGGGGGTTCTGGGAGATGTAGTGCCAAAAAGAAACTTTCAGAAGAACCAGCACCACAGAAGACCATGGATAAGATTTGCATCATGCTTCTGCAGTGCAAACCAACATTTATAGAATCATAGAGTTGGAAGAGACCCCAAGGGCCATTCAGTCCAACCCCCGTCTGCCATGCAGGAACTCAAAATCAAAGCATCCCCGACAGATGGCCATTCACATAGCTTTGTTGCTGTTATGTGCCTTCACGTTGTTTCTGACTTATGACAACTCTACGACAAAGTTATCACGAGGGTTTCTTGGCAAGTTTTGTTCAAGGCAAGGTTTGCCTTTGCCTTCCTCTGAGGCTTTGAGAATATGATTTTCCATGGCTGAGCAGGGATTTGAACCTTGATCTCCAGAGTTGTCATCCAGTGTTCAAACCACTACACCACACTAGCTCTCAGAGCTACAGAGTGGTTATGCCGCACCATCCTCCTGTAGAATGCCACCGTGTAAAACTGAGTGTGCATTTGTGCAATGGGGAATGCACAGTAGCTGTCTCTGCAATCTTTGCAATCCCAGCGGTGCGTGGAAGGCACTGACAAACAGTTAGACGCCATCCAAGAATATGCAACTGCATTGCTGGCATCTCACTTTGTGCCTCCATAGAGCTGCCAGTGGTCAGTACAGATGCTCTGGATGAACAGAATGCAACTTCTCCCTACGTTCTTAACATTTGAAGGATGATGGTGTTGCTATTTGCAGTCAAGTAGACTTCAACGTATGGTGACCCTATGAAGGAGAGACCTCCAAAAGTCTCCTCCATCAACTGCCCTGCTGTGGCTTCCTTGCTTGAGTCAATCTGCCTGTAGTGTGGTCTCCTTCTTTTCCTACTAATTTCTACAGTCACTTCTCCATTTTTGCAGACTTCGAGTCCGCAATCTCGGTCATTCACAGACTGGCAAGCCCCATTAGCTAAATAGCATGTGCACCCATGGCGCATGCGCAGGGCCGCGTGCAGGAGTGCATAGCCATTCAAGCCAAAGGGGCTTGAATATCTGCAAGTTTTCACTTTTGTAGGGGGTCCGGCAACCGTACTTTTATTGTTGTGCACCTTCAAGTTGTTCAAGACTTATGGCAACCCTACCACAGGGGTATCTTGGCAGGTTTCTTCAGAAGAGGCTAGCTAGTGCCATCCTCAGAGGCTGAGATGCTATGGCTTGCCCAAGGTCACCCAGTGGGTTTCCACGGCTGAGGGAGGATTTGAACCCTGGTCTCCAGAGTCACAGTCAAACCACGACATCACACTGGCTTTTCCTTCTACTTTACCAAGCATTACAGTCTTTTCCAACTGGTCATGTAGCTTCAAAGTACAAGAGACTCAGTTTATCCGTCTTTGGTTCTAGGGAAAAAGTTCAGGCTTGATTTGTTCCAGGACCCATTCATTTGTCTTTCTAGAAGTCCATGAAATCAGAACCTTCTCCTCCAGCATCACATCTCAAATGAGTTGATTTTCTTCCTGGCAGCGTTCTTCATTGTCCAGCTCTGGCATCTATACATAGAAACACTATAGCCCTGATGAACCTGACTTTGCTATGAAATTGTGTATCTTTACACTTGAGGATCTCATCTAATTCTTTCACGGCTGCCTTTCAAGTCATAATGTGCCTCTACACTGTAGAAATAATGCAGTTTGGCACCACTGTAAGTGCTGTAGCCCCGTCCTATGGAATCCTGGGATTTGTCGTTCTACAAAATATTTAGCCTTCCACGCCAAAGAGTGCTGGTGTCTCGCAAAACTACAAATCCCAGCATTTTGGAGGATGGAGCTATGGCAGTTAAAGTGATGTCAAACTGCATTATTTCTACAGTGCAGATGCTTCCTATGTGTAGTCTCTTTCAATGGCCTGGCTCCCTACAATCCTCCACCCTTCTTGTTCAGAAGACGTCCTGCCAGAACTTGGAAATTTTTAATTTTTTTTGGACTACACTTCCCAGAATCCTGAGTCAACTTCTTTGGGAGAAGCGGTCCAAAAAAAAAAAAAAAAAGAAAGAAAGAAAAGAAAAGAAAAAAGAGAAAGAGAGAAAGAAAAAGAAGGATAAAAAAAAAGAGAGAGATAATGCTCTCCCCTCCCAAGCTTTCTTTAATTCAAATTAAAACTATCCATTCTTTAGGCAGTCCCTGAAAAGAGAGAAACCCTTACTTTCTACACTTTCTTAATCTCCCGATATATCTGTTTCTGTTGTGCCATTGGAAAGGTTACATAACACATGGAAAAAACGTGTTTTGGTAATGCGGTTAAAAATATGCCTGTGTGTTGTGTTGTGTGTGTGTGTTTTGTGTCTCTGTGTTATGCGTCCAAGTTTCAAAGCACCTGCAGCAATCTGCATGAAAAGATCTGAGCCATGTTTTCTACCGGCAAAAAGTAAAATTAGGACAAAAACATATCTCCTCTTATGCATCACTTGCTTTTTCATTTGCTGCTTTCACAAAACCCTTGCCACCCTGATCTTTGCCTTTTATTATTATTATTATTATTATTATTATTATTATTAGTGCGTTTCCTCTGCAAATCATTTCGGCTGCAAGTTTTCGGGCACTTGCACAATTCAAATAGACTATTAGCAAAGCCGTGGAAAGTTACTTTTTTTTGGACAGTTCTCAGAATCTCCTAGGCATGTAAGCTGCGGACTGTGGAATTCACTCCCTTCCTCTTAATAATAATAATAATAATAATAATAATATTTATTTATATCCCGCCCCTCTGCAGAGCAATCGGGGTGGCTTACAACATTACAATTTCCATACAGATATATTAAACAGAACATAAGAAGTCCTTTAAGAATTAAGGGTTCTTCTTATTCTAGGCAGATGGTGCTGGGCCTAATGTCTCTCTCCCAGATGACTACCAAAAAAAAAAAAAAAAAAAGGAAACTTTTCCAAGCTCTGATCCCATGTTTGGACTGTATTACTTCAGACTGCAACTGGGGACACAGATTTTTCACCCACAAATACTCCCAGCACAAAGGAAATTAGTACGGGGGGTTCTGGGACTTGCAGTTCAGAAAGTAACTATGTCAAACTCTCTTATAGGAGAGAGACTTTGGCAGCATCCGCACTGCAGAATTAATCCGGGTTGATACCACTTTAACTGCCATGGCTCGATGCTATGGAATTCTGGGATTTGTAGTTTGTTGTGGCACCAGAGCAGAGTTCTGCATGCACGGCAGATGGTGGAACAATGCTGCATCTGCACTGCAGAAATCATCCAGTTTGACACCACATTAACTGCCATGGCTCAATGCTATGGAATCTTGGGATTTGTAGTTTGTTGTGGCACCAAAGGTCTCTGACAGAGAAGGCGAAATGTCTCACAAAACTACAGATCCCAGAATTCCATTGCAGGGAGCCATGGCAGTTAATGTGGTGTCAAACTGGATGATTTCTGCAGTGCAGATGCAGCATCGTTCCACTTTCTGCTGTGGCTGCAGAGTCCCTGCTCTAAACAAATGATTTTTCCCTTCTTCTTCATGTGTTTGATGTGGTTTTGTTTTGTTTATGTGTATTTTTTTATACAAAGTTGAGTTGTCCTTATCGAAAACGTTTGGGGCCAGGAATGTTTTCCATTTTGGATTTTGTCAGATTTTGGAGTATTTCCATATAGAAAATGAGATATCTTGGAGATGGGGCCCAAGTCTAAACATTAAATTCATTTATCTTTTGTATTCACTTTATGCACATAATTGAATTGCACATAAATGAATGTGAATTGCTTCTTTAACCAGAACCTTTACATAATCCTATACATAATCTGTAATACTTTTATGCATGAACCAAAGTTTGTGTATATTGAACCATCAAAAAGCAAATGTGTCACTATTTCAGCCACCTATGGTAATATAATAGCAATAATAATACAATGTATACAATATATATATATATATATATATATATATATATATATATATATATATAATTATACAATATAATATGCTATATAATATATTATATAATATGATAATAATACAATTATTATATTAGGATGTTATTGTATTACTATGTTTTATGTTGTATTCTGTGTAAAGACTGAAGTGGCTGTTTACATTTTTTCTAATTTTTTATTTTAATGCTTTTTTTCTAAAATCTCAATAAAATATTGAAAAAAAACCTGTTGTAGCCAACCATGAAAAAAAGTTTAAATTTTAAATTTTGGAATTTTGGAAAAGGGAGATTCCGCCTGTATATATTCAATAAAAAATTGATGTGGAAAAAATAAATAAAATAAAAGGTGAGTTATTGTTCCTAGAGCCTTCAAGAAAGACTGAAGGTGCATCCGCACTGCAGAAAGAAAACAGTCTGGCACCATTTCAACTGCCATGACTCGATCCTGTGGAATCCTGGGATTTGTAGTCTGCTGAGGCATCAAACCTTTCGACAGACCAAGCGGAATATTGCGCCAGACTACAAATCCCAGGACTCCACAGGATGGAGCCAGGACAGTTGAAGTGGGATCAAACTGCTTTATTTCTACAGTGTGGAAGAGCTGCAAGTATCCCATTTGCAGCCAGAAAAATGGTGGTCTAGGGAAAAGGTGGTCTGGAAATAATAATAATAATAATAATAATAATAATAATAATAATAATAATAATAAAATATTTTTACCCCGCCACTCTGAGTACAATCGAGGCGGCTAACAAGATTTAAGATTACATACAATATGGCCTGTACTTTGCCTACACGTGGCCTAGAAAATGTGACAGCGGCACAAACGGCTGATCTTCCAATGTTAGATTTTATTTCCATCCCAAGCCATCAAGCGAGCTCAATTGCACCTGCTGCTTTTAGTGTCTCTGCAAACTGCAAACAGCTCTTCCTCTTGTTTCACGATAGGAAACAGCTTTTTGCAATTAGCCTCGGTTGCTGAAAGAATGATGGATGAGCAACGGCGGTGGGCTAGCGCCTATTGATTAATTGCCAGTCGCTGGCCAATATCAAACATGCCTGAGCCGATTAATCACCTTTAATCAACACAAGCGATAAGGGCAGGTTTTCAAGGCACTCTTCCTTGCTGTTTGTCCTGATTACACGCCTTTCCTTTTTTATATATATAAAAAAGTCCTCGTTCATTGAATCAGCGAAGGATAATGAATTGCTTCTTTAACCAGAAACGACGTTCCCACCTTGCAAGAGGATATAAACTGTGCAGCAGTTCATATTCCTACCTGCCTACCAAGTGGTTTATTAGATTTGGGGAGGACTGTCTGCTGGCAATGGAAGACCTGCATTTTAAGAAAGGATGAAAAGAAATAGACCGGCGCAGACCTATGTATTTGATACTACCCAAGGCTCACAACCGAACTGGAGCGGATTGTGTCTCAGAAATCTGGACGTTTGCCAGGCTTAGCAAGGCATCCTAGAGACAGAAAATACAAGTATAACTCGTGTAAGAAAGTAGATTTTCCTGGGTGTTATTTCTTTAACTAAGAAGTGGCTTTTGGCTGTCGTAGTGTGCCTTCAAATCACTTGTGAAGGCAATCTGATCATGGGTTTTTCTGGGGCTGAGAGTGTGTGACTCGCCCAAAGCTAGACAGTGGGTTTCCATAGCCCAGCAGGGACTCGAACCCTGATCTCTAGAGTTGCAGTCCAATGCTCTAGAGGTAAATTCCCATTTCACAAAAAGGAAGAGTGGTCCAATATGTTCCAAAAAACTCTGATCCAAAAGTAACAATATGACCATGCGTACAATGTGCATAAGGAAAAGAAAAACATTTTGAAACTTCCAGAGACCACGTAAAAGCTTCTTCCTAAATGCATCCAGGGATGGTTCTTTTCTTTCAGCACCCTCCACTTTTCTTATGATCACCATTTCAACAGCCAAACTTATAGGACGTTATCACACGTGGGCCAGAAAGCGATAATAAAGTGG
>CM034710.1:124485839-124497309 GCA_020142125.1 Phrynosoma platyrhinos | reverse complement strand
CCCGTGTGATAATGTCCATAGATCTGTACTTAAAAAGAATAGGCTAGCATGGTGTAGTGGCCTGAGTGCTGGACTACAACTCTGGAGACCAGGGTTCAAATCTTGACTTGGCCATGGAAATCCCCTGGGTGACCTTGGGCAAGTCATACTCTCTCAGCCTCAGAGGATGAAAATGGCAAACCTTTGCTGAAGAAACCTGCCTGTGACTGTAGGGTTGCCATAAGTCGGAAAGAACTGGAAGGCACACAAGAACGACAACAGTTAGTGAAGTAGGCATATCTGCTTTCCTTTTTTCTCTCTTTATGGCTGTTCATGCATGCTTAGAGGTCATTCATTCAGACATCATTTTTTAGCACGACAATACGAATCATCTCACTCATGCATTCTGGGTTTGTTATTCATGCTTCCGAACTGTATCAATGTGCATCTCTGCAAGTTTTGTTGCTCACACATGCAAGCATTCGAATAAATAAATAAATAAATAAATAATAACAGCAACTTTATTATTATATCCCACCTTTCTGCCAAGACAATCAAGGCGGCTCACATAGAATAAAATTAAATTTAAATAAAACATACCCTGCATTAAAACAATAATAACAATAATAGCAACAATGGACCACCACCACCACCCCCTTTAAAATACAATACAATAAATAAATAAAGATGGAGTCGATGATGCAAATGCTTTCGGAACACATTCAAGGCATGCAGTGTTTGAACCCAGGTCTATTCAGGTCTATTCGCATCGGTTATTCACCCTACCGATGATGTGGAACTTTTAAATAAAATTCAGGGGGGAAAAAAATCAATATCAATTCTCCTGAATTAAGTGGATTTTTTGGCACCTCCCAAACTTATTCGGGTATGTTCGGGATGCGTGTAAACAATGGAGATTCATCCTGAATTCATCCTAGATTATTTTAACAGTGTGAATAACCCCTTAGTTAGGGATTCTGCTACTGTTTGCCTTGCTTATTGCATTCACAGAGCTACAAACCAAATATCGCACCATGACAAGCAAAGCTACTGTCTTATAGAGAATGGCTGCTGGCAGTACCAAATTTCTGCAGATCCCATTCCTGGCAAAAGAACACCATATTATACTCAAGCATGGGTCTCTCTCTCTTGTTACATCACTTCTCCGAATGTATTTCTTGCATCCATTTTACCTGTCTCTGCCGGAAGAGGTTCGACAGCTGAATATGCTGTCCAAATTTAAAGCAGCATTAAAAACCAATCTCGCTTCTCCAGCTGATTTTTAAATAGTGAATTTTAAAGGTGGATTTTTTTTTAAAAAAAGTCTCTGTCTTGGTTGTCCTTTTAAATTGACGTGTGTTTTTATATGTTTTGAATGGATATTGTGCCTTCGTTAATTGCTGTTGTTAACTGTCTCGATCCATAGGGAGAGGCGGGTAAGAAATAATAATAATAATAATAATAATAATAATAATAATAATAATAATAATAATAATATGCTAAGGGAAGGGTGTATAAATTATAATCACTCATGACAGCATGTCACATAGGCATGTAAGTGCTCAAGAAATGTGATCCTAGTAAGCCGCCCTGATTGTTGACAGAGGGGCAGGGTATAAATAAATAAATTATTATTATTATTATTATTATTATTATTATTATTATTATTATTATTATTATTATTATTATTATTATTATTATTATTATGCATGCCCATCTCCATCGGGCCTAGCCTAAGAAGAAGAACCCTCACTTTTTAAGGGGCGGGTGGGTTTCGGGATTTTTAGGTTTTGTTTAACATATATGTATGGAAATTTTAGTGTTGTAAGCCGCCCCAATTGCTCTGCAGAGGGCCGGGATATAAATAAATAAATAAATAAATAAATAAATTATTATTATTATTATTATTATTATTATTATTATTATTATTCCTATCCATGTCACTTTCCGCCTTCTTTTGGGGCAAGCAGACTCTGGAGACCAGGGTTTGAATCCCGGCTCGGCCATGAAAACCAGTGGTTGGCGTTAGGCAAGTCACACTCTCTCAGCCTCAGAGGATGGAAATGGTAACCCTCCTCCCCCCCGAAGAAATCTTGCCAAGAAAACCTCATGATAGGTTTGCTTTAGGGTCGGCGTAAGTCAGAAATGCACAATGCACACAAAAACGGTATGCTCTTGAGCTGGCTTTTTAAGGCTGACTTGTTCAAAAGAAACTCCTCCCTAAATCAAGGAAATTGACTCAGCAACTGATTCCAGCTCATGGAGTTGCTTGTTTATTCTGTCTATGAATTTATCAGGGTTCCCAAGCTTCCTATGTACGGTAATGAGAAAAAACTAGTTTGGTGACTCAGAGGCACCTGGGCAAGGCAAACTAAACATTCCAGCTCAACTCACTGTGTCCTAGGCTGCATCTACACTGCAGAGTCAATGCAGTTTGAGACTGCTTTCACTGCCATGGCTCAATGCTCTGGAATCCTAGGATTTGGTGTTTTGTGAGATATTGAACTTTGTCTGTCAGAAAGAAAGCACAAGGAACGACAAATGCCAGGATGCAGACGATGCCCTTGTTGGCATCTTGGCCAAGCATGAACAGTGGGGCAGTGTCATGGGGAGTGGTTTCATTTGTATTGAATAAGACTTGGCAGCCTTGCTTTGCTTTAGCTTGGATGTTTGAGGCTGGGAAAAGACATGAAAGCTCAGAACAGACCAAGGGAGTAAAAAGTCACACATTCTCTCTCTTTTTTAGGCACCGGCCATTCTCAGATTTTGGGACAGAAGATGAGTCCTGCCTGTATCCCCTCCAATATTTCACAGATGAAAACCAGGATGCATGTGGTCAAGATGGCAAAAATTATTACTGAAGAAGAACACACAAGCTAGGAGAGGCCACAGCAGTTTGCTTTTGCCGGAGCCTTTTGGAAAGAGCAAAAATCCGGCTCCTCTTTTTTGCTCCTCTACTGAATTAATTGAGGGCAAACAACTTTTGCACTTTGAACGCACTTTCCAGCAACCAAAGCAAGTTAAGGACAAAGGAGGAAAGTGGGGGGAAGAAGACAGTGGAACTGGGACATTTTAAAAGCAGCAATATAAGTGAGACAACAGAGGATTAACTGGGACTGTCACTGTCAAATTGGGCCAGTTGGAAGGTATACATCTGTGCACTCCAGTTCCTTTTGTTTGCTTCTACAACGTTTAATGCTTAGGAACACATCTTTGACTGGTCTTGCCCTGTGTTTGTGTGTGTTGTGGATGTGTAGATGTGTGTGTGCATCACAATTCTTGAGCCCCATTTAGCCAGGTATGGGGATCTGGGTTGCCAGACACGGGACCGTTTGGGTAGCATATTTAGGGTTCTACCACTTGCTGCCGGAAGATGTTGGATTCCACCAGTTAAAGGACTGGGATACTTCTTCACTGCAAGAAAAGAGATCCCACCTAAGTATTAGGAAGAAAGTTCTGATAGTTATGTGCTGTGTGATAATGGAGGACACTGCCTCGGAGTGTGGTGGAGTCTCCTTCTTTGGAGGTTTTTAAACAGAGGCTGGATAGCCATCTGTTGGGGGTGCTTGGATTGTGAATTCCTGCATGGCAGAAGGGGGGTTGAACTGGATGGCCCTTGGGATCTCTTCCAAGTCTAGAATTTTATGATTCAACAGATCACTCGCTGATGCATCATTTAAGGTAGCCCTTGTGGCACAGTGGTTAAATGCCGATATTGCAGCCACAAGGTTGTGAATTCGATCCCAGGCAGGGCTCCAAGGTTGACTCAGCCTTCCATCCTTTTGTAGGTCAGTAAAATGAATACCCAGCTTGTTGGGGGCAAGTGGCTTAAACATTTCAAACTGCTAAGGGAGTGCTGAGTTCATTGCTAAGTGACATAGAAATGCAAATACTAAATGCTATTACTATTTACCAGCAAAAGCAGTTATCAGTTTTTGGTGCCAAACAAAAGTCTTCTAGAAGCCTGGAATTATAACCAAGTCCAGCTGAGTACGGCAGCGGAATTAGATCAAGGTCCGTATCAAAGCACACAAAGCTGAAGGAGAAAAAGATAATTTGTTTTTGATCCATCTTACCTAAAGTTTCATTCTCCAAGTCGGAGTGTCTCAAGCACTTCTCCCGTTCATATTCAATGGCCAGCATGATGGAACATTCGGGAGGTGTTCCCGACACCTAAAAGAAGCCCAGGGCGAAAAAAGAGAGAAGAGGTTTGTCTTCCAAAGGCTAGTGTGTCATTATTGAAAACCAGACATGCTCACCTTGAAAACACTAAGCGTAGCCAACAGCAGCAAGATAAACTCAAATGTTTAACAGTACACACACTATCATGATCCACCGCAGAGGTGTAATCTGCCCTTAAAGATTGCCCAAAGTAGGTCTCGCACCATGGACAGCTCCTATAAAATTGATACTAAAACCCAGAACACATTCACTACTGCACTGACACAGCCACACTACTATCCATTGGTGAAACAACTGATGGTGACTATGGGTGCATCTGCACTATGGAAATAATGCAGTTTGACACCACTTTAACTGCCATGGCTCCAGTCTACAGAATCCAGGGATTTGCAGTTTTGTGAAGCACCAGCACTCTCTGGCAGAAAAGACAGGGCTTTAGTACTTAAAGTGGTGTCAAAATGCATTGTTTCTGCAGTGTAGATACACCCTATTATTCCCAAACATCCAACCTTACTCAGAGCATCAAATTGATTCTGCAGTATATAATCACACAAAAATGGTCAATGGATTCAGAAGGGACTCAATAAACAAGAATAAGGGCCTATTCCACACCCCTCCCATTATGATCTCCATTAATTCAGTGTCCATTAAGGTATTTGTTCAAGTCCAAACTAAATCATGCTGGATTAATGCAATGTGGATCTTAACTCATGTACTGGAGAGGGGGAGGAGAAAGCTGTAATATCTAAATTTGTGGGTTTTATCTGTTAGCCTGACATGTTATTGCAACCTCTGAATAAATACCTACCACAGCCCAGTGCTATTATAAAAAATTAGGTCAATATGTACTTGGGATGTGGAACCCTGGACTATTAATGCATTTGGGTAAATATATAAAGAGGAAATTTCAAGGCGTAGTTTCCAGACTGCTGTGCAAACAGACCTCCTATCAAATCATACAGGACTGGGTCACTAGATACCCTGGAGAACAACATTTCCCAAATGAATGTACTTGCTTGCTCAAATCATCAAAATCTGATTCTGTATCCCATCAGAAGCAACCCTGAATGCTACATGCTGCAGGGAGTTCTTGAGGCAGGTTCCCTACAGGCTGGAATTAAACATTTAATGAAAGGATGTAAGGAAAAGACAACTTTGTCTTCAGCCTCCCTAATGTCTTATCTAATCTAGCCCAAGTCCTAACATCATTACACCATGCGGTTCCTTACTCTTTCTACCACAAGGCTTAGAATCACCCAATCTCTGGCCCATATTGTGGCCTCAGAAATGGTTTTTATAGGGAATTTCCCCCCATTTTTTTTAAATGGTGATTTTTGGAAGGTGTTCTGTATTGCATTTATAGATTCATGACTTCCAAGCCAATGTGGTGTAGTGGTTTGAGTGTTGGACTATGACTTTGGAGTCATAGCTGGGCATTCAGGGTTCAATTTTCCCCTCGGCCATGAAACCCACTCTCTCAGCCTCAAGAGAAGGCAATGGCAAACTTCCTCTGTACAAATCTGGCCAAGAAAACCCCATGATAGATTCACCTTAGGTTTGCCATTAGTCAGAAATGACTTGAAGGCACACAATAAAAACAGCAACAAATACCACCAAACCTAGTTACACATTCGTGACCTCAAGTTATGCATCTGTAACTGCGCTGTATTCAGTAAGACTACATAGGAGGTAACTATATGCAGTTTTTAAACTAATTAGCGCTGAGAAAAAACAAATTGGGCAATACTTATCACATGATGCGTCCTCTGACCCTTAGCCGCCGTGTCCCTGAATTGTGGTTAGAGTGTCCCTTTTCATTGTTGGGAAAACCCATCAATGACCTTCTAATCGCACTCATCCCCAGGTGCAAAATGTCAATGCTGGGGGAGTTGTGATATTGGCAGTCATGTAGTGTCCCCTCCTCTCCACTGTCCCTCTTCAACCTCACTATTCCTCTACAAGAAGTAATATGATAGCCCTGTTTAAGTATGTGAAGGGGTGTCACATTGAGGATGGAGCAGGCTTGATTTCGGCCGCTCCAGAAAACAGGACTCAGAGCAATGGATGCAAGGTACAGGAAAAGAGATTCCACCTAAACATTAAGAAGAACTTTCTAATAGTGAAAGCTGTTTGACAGTGGAACACACTCCCTGGGAAAGTGGTGAAGTTCCTTCTTTGGAGGTCTTTAAACAAAGGTTGGATGGCCATCTGTCGGGAATGCTTTGTTTGAGAGTTCCTGCATGGCAGGGCATTGGACTGGATGACCTTTGTGGTCTCTTCCAACACTATGATTCTATGATTCTCAAGCAGCCCAATTCCCTTATTTATCCCCCTCTTTCTTCCCAATAACAAAGTACTCTATCCATCTTTTAGCAGTCAAAAGGGCATCTACTTTTCTTGGTCATATGTTCATTTCCATGAAACACCTAGAAATGACCTGTAAAACATAGAGACTCCAGGCTTGTCCTTGACATTTGGCAACCCTACCCAAGGCCTCCCTATCCCCAAATATGCCAAAATTGTCTTCTGCCTCTCCTAAGCGGAGTTTGGGGTGGGGGGCTTTGGGGTGAAATATTTTTGGATTTTTTGCCAACAAAAAAAGATTTTTTAGGGACTCCAAGGGCTGCACTCCTGACCCCTGACTGTCAATGTGTGGGTCTGAATTTTATTGGTAAATCCCCCAAAACAATGGCGAATCAACCTATATGAAAATATCATTGGCTCTATGGCTTTACTCTGGTTGAGATTCTCAGTAGGATGCAACCTGTAGATTATAAGCCACTAGAAGCGGAGACTTGTCTATTATGAGCATGCTCCTTCTTGAAACGCCATCTACATTAGTGATTGTTTTAATTCTTTTAATGAATAACATCTGCTGGTTCTTTTGGAATTCCTTTCTGGGTTAATCTCAGCATTTTTAAGGATATTTGAGTGCAAGCTGCCTTGGGAGCTGAAAGCCAGTAAACATATCTTTAGCAAATAGATAAATATTAAGCACTCTTTCATGTTGAAGGAAAAGGAGAGTGAAGAGTGCAGCATCATGAAAGGGAATTGTCTGGCGTCTACAGCCTGCTACTGCATTTTACCTTTCTTTGAAAGGCGCTATCTAATTTTAAAGTCAATTGCCGTCCAATCTGCATGGGAGAGCTTTTGAAACGACTCAGATAAATGCGACGCCCAGGCAAAACTCAATCAGAATCGAACAGCCCTGCCAGTTTTTACAGGATAGATCAATAAGCAAGAATCACCACAGATATTGCCAGGCTCAGGGGATATTTTCTCGCAAAGGTTTGCTGAACACACTCCAAAGATCTGAGGAGCATTTCAGCAGGGCAATGAATCCTGGTCCAGGTTTTGAAAAGGTTTAGAGGAGCTAATGCAAGGGGTTAAAACTGTTTGGGGGAGCTGGTTGAGCAATTTCGATCGCTCCCGTCAAGTCTGAACAGAAACCTGGGCTGCATCTGCACTGCAGAAATACGGCCAGCCCTTTAGAATCGTTGGACGTTTTCACACGGGGCTTTAGACGGAGTCATTCCTACCTCCGTCCGGCCCCACTCCGGCTCTGTGCAGGATAAGTTCACACGACGTCGCAGCAAGCCCCGCCCCATCCAGCGCCATCCCTGCGCCATCCCTGCCTCACTCCGGGGTCTTGCTGCGAGTGTTCACACGACGTCGCAGCAAGCCCCGCCCTATCTTGCGCAATCCCTGCGCCATCCCTGCCGCTAGCCGGCTTTAGCCCCATTTTTGTAATTCCTTTTTAAAAGAGGAATTACAGGCGCTTCTGCCGGAGGCAATCAGGAGTCATTCCGGTGGCTGCTGTTTTCGCCGCCGGAATGACTCCTGATGGCTTCCAGGGGGCTTCCAGGCGGCTTTAGAGCCGCCTGTGTGAAAACGTCCATAGAATCATAGAGTTGGAAGAGACCACAAAGGCCATCCAGTCCAACCCCCTGCCATTACATTTGCGGCTTTATTTGTGGGTTCTCTCTAGGAATCTTTTCTAGGTCCTCCAGTTTGACTCTGATGGACGTTGACCGTAGAGTCATGCTGGACAACCTAGACTAGAGATTCCTAGAGAAAACACTTCTCTAGGTATTTCTGGGTCCTCCAGTGCAATTCTGTGGTCAACCTCCACCTGATGTTGACCACTGAGCTGCACTGGAGAACCTAGAGATTCCTAGAGAGGTGTTCTTTCAGGTTGAAAAGAACAGTGGGTTTTTTATTTGTGGTTTTTCTATTTTCAGGGGGGTCCTGCACACCTAACCCCAATGAATATGGAGGGTGTGCTTTAATGCAGTTTGACACTGCTTCGACTGCCATTACTCCATCTATGGAATCCTGGGAATTGTACAGTCAGCCCTTCCTATCCATGGGCTTGCCATCCGTGGATTGGAGCATCCATTGATGGCTCTTGCCCTGTTTCTCCTCAATGGTGGTACATGCACATGGCCTTGCCAATGCAGCCATGTATACACCACACCATTATTTGGAGAGAACAGTACTTGAGGCCCTGTGATATTTGCAATCCATGGGGAAGGGGGTCCAGAACAGAACACCACAGATACAAAGGGCCAACTATAGTTTGTTGTGGCACCAGAGCTCTCAGGCAGAGAAGGTTAAATAGTTCACAAAGCTACAAATCCTAGCATCCCACCCCATTGAGCCATAGTAGTTAAAGTGGTGTCAAACTGAACTAATTCTGCAATGTAGATGCAGCCATGGACTGGATTCACAGCCCCCCAACCACCACCACTACCATACTATGGAGGACATCAAGCCATCCCTCTGCAGTACAAGACTTTTGTCTTCGAGGTAAGGAGATCCAAGCTGGTTATGCATGTTGCTGCAAACACATTCACAACTACATTGGGAATTTCAAGATTTCAGATTGGATTTTGTACCAAAATGATACTGGACAGTGAATGTTTCTCTGCCCATTTAAACATGCCTCCTCTTCCACAGTTTGGCACAATGCAGATACCTTCTTTTTAAATACTGTTAACAGAGCCAGATTCATTTGTAAAGAAGAGAAAGAATCTTCTCGGGGTGGTTTGGTGGGAAGAAGGAAAACGGTCTTCTCAGTGGTCCAAGGCAAGCCTCCCACGAGAACAAATCTTGCCAAGAAAACCCCATGATCAGTTTGCCATAGTGTCCCTATAGGTTGAAACAATGTGATGGCACACCGTTGCAACAACCCAGCACATCTGCCATACCTGCAACAGCCCAGCACAAAATAAAATCTGACTTGTTCTTTCCTTTTTTATTACTGCAGTTTTTCCTTCCCTTCTTTTTTATTTTTAATTTCAAGAAAGCACATGTATGTGTGTGTGTTGTCAGATGAAACCTCAGCCATCCTCAGCTCCCTGAAACCACCAGAACTGGGTCAGATGCTTAAATAGGGCAAGATCAAAACTGCCTCTTTCCTTCTCGACTTGAAAGCACTCCCAAAAAGGGACTGTCATCACAAACACCTCCAGTGTCCAGGGATCGGATGCTCCGCTTTTCTGGGGGGTGCTTTCTATCATGGCAGGTGGAAGCATAAATGACAAACTGTAAGCAAGCCTACTTTGCTTAAAATAATGTTGAGTATCAGAGTGTGGCTTTCCTTGGGGCAGAATCTGGGCTCCCTTATGCTTGGCATGCTGTGCGACAGCTCTCCGTTGTGTTGTGAGGCATTGAACTGCAAGATGGTGGTTTTTCCAGAAGCCCTGGGGCCCTTTCACACACCACAAAAGGACAGCCTTATGCTTCCACTTTAACTGCCATGGTTTGAAGCTAGGAAATCTTGGAACTGACAGCTCAGGGAGGAGTGGGCACTGAGAACATTCCCTCCACCATTTTACAGATGGAAACTGAGGATGCATCTGCACTGAAGAAATAATGCACTTTGATGTTGCCATAACTGACATGGCTCAATGATGTGGAACACTCTGGTGCCATGGCAAACTACAAATCCCAGAATGCATGGCGCCATGGCGGTTAAAGTGGCGTCAAACTGCATTATTCCTGCAGTGTGGATGCAGCCCCAGTCATGTAGTCAAGCAACATCAGAGCCAGCACAGCGTAGTGGTTTGAGTGTTGGACTATGATTCTGGAGGTCAGGTTTCAAATTCCCACTTGGCCATGGAAACCCATGGGGTGATCTTTGGCAAGTCACATGCTCTCAGCCTCCAGGGAAGGCCCTGGCAAACCTCCTCTGAACAAATCCTGTCTCCGAACCCCATAATAGGATTGCCTTAGGGTCCCTATAAGTCAGAAACAACTTGAAGGCATACTACAAAACAAGAACAGCAATAAAACCTAATGCAGGACCTTCTCCACATTTCATTCTGGCAATCTTACATAGATGTTCACTTCCAGTTATGATTTCAGGGAGCGGAGGTTGGAGGGAGGTTTGGGAATATGTATACTATGCCCCCCAATCCAAAAACCACTTTTGGAAGCATCCAAATATTGGAGGGAGCTTTTTTGGGCAAAAATAAACCAGCACAGAGAGGTGTGAAAATGGCCTGGCATTGTGAGATTCTAGCGCAGGACATTAAATCTGTCCTGGTTCCCTTACAAGAATCTCTTGCACAATCCCGGCAGTGATTTACAACCTTTCTTTATTTTAATTTGCTTAACAATGTTGACACATCCTCCTCTGCCCTCCCATCACGGCTGTTTGTTCAGTTGCTATAATCCTAGGCAAGATGTTTAGAAACACAAACACCCTTAACCTCGTGGAGTCTCTGACCAGATTTCTATAAAACGCTGCCAGTCCCTCTCCTCTGCCCCCCTTCACCAGACACTTGTTATCCTCAATTCATTTTTCCCCCACGCCAAAAGCTGGGGAAAACAAGCCATACAGAAGCCAACCTCATAAACTTAAGGAAATGATGTGAGCAATGATGCTGCAAGAAGAGATTTATTTCAGCCCCAGTATCAATAAAAACAAAACTGGTCAACCAAAGAAGGATTTGTCGTCATCAGATGATAATAGTGACAGAACCGGAAGGAAGATGTACACAAGCAGGCCAGTCAAGGGTTTTCTGCGGTCATAAATCTTGCTCAAGTCACACTCTCTCAGCCTCTCGGGAAGGGAATGGCAAACCTTCTCTGAAAATATCTTGCCAGAAAAAGATCCCATGATAGGTTCGCCTTATGATCACCACAAAACAACTTGAAGGAACAACAAACTCATGGACCAAAGTTGGGGTTGCTTCTGATCAAACCTACACACATTGCTAAATAGCTTCTTACCAAGAATCATTGGCCTCATTCCCACTTACATTTAAACAGGTTTGATTCGCCTTTGCTCTGTGTCGGTGAA
>CM034710.1:124464712-124476840 GCA_020142125.1 Phrynosoma platyrhinos | reverse complement strand
TATATATATATGTATGTGTGTTTGTGTGTGACAAAATTATGTGATCCATTTATTTGCAACTATTTGCAATTACGGGCAGAAGACAATGTGAAACTGAAGCTGAAAAGAGTTAGCCAAGGTGTGGAATCCTGATCCCAACATAGATTCGAACTCGATTCCCAGTATCAATTCAGCACCTTGGACAGTTATTTTAAGGTTTAGACCAGGGCTTCCCTAGGAAGGTGCAAGGAATACACACTTCACTGGGTGATGCCAAGAAGGGGTGACACCACTGGTCCCCAAATGTCTGCCGTTTGGCAAAAATGCACCTGGATCCCTTTAAAACCCTGGAGATCCGCAGAAGAGAAGGTATGGGTCAGGCTCAGCAGGTGCGGAAAGAAGACCCAGGGTTTTAATTTTGGTTTTTTATCTTTTCAATTTTTTTAAAAAAAAGAAACATCAATTATTTCAGATTTTCAAACCACGTGAAAGTATGTAAAAGTAAATACATTTAGGCTGTGCATATGACATTGTAATTTAAAGGTAACATTTTAATTTTCCTAGCATAGTTTAGTATTGGACTAGGACTGGGAGACCAGGTTTCGCATCCCAGCTCAGCCATGAAACCTACTGAGTGACACCATGGGCAATTCACACTCTCTCAGCTTCAGAGAATGGCAATGGAAAACCTTCTCTGAACAACTCTTTCCAAGAAAACTCCATGATAGGTTCGCTTTAGGGTTCCCATAAGTTGGAAATGACTCGAAGGCACACAACAATGACAACAACAACAACAAAGTTGTTCACATGGCACTATGGCCATCACACTTAGTGATACTGTGGTTTGGTTCCAAGACTCTGGGTAAATAACAAAATCCATGGATCCTCAAGTATATTTTACTATATACAATGGCATAGTAAAATGGTGTCCCTAATATAAAGTGGCAAAATCAAGTTTTGCTTTTGGAAATGTATATAGTTTTGTAATATTTTCAAGCCACAGACAGTTGAATCCATGGGCAATGAGTTTGTGTATATGGAGGGCTGACTTTAAATGGGAATTATGATTTTTGAGTACCATTAGTACCAAAAAACATTATTAAGGATTCTTTATGGTGAGACATACAGACTCTTTAGTAATTTTTTTTTTGTACTAATGCTACTCATAAATCGTAATTCCTATCTACAGTCAGCTAAGGATACTGCATGGTGTGGTATAAGCAGCCTGTGTGGTGTAGTGGTTTGAGTGTTGACTATGACTCTGGAGACCAGGGATCAAATCCTGGCTTAACCATGCAATCCCATTGGGTGACCTTGGGCAAGCCGCACTTTCTCAGCCTCAGAGGATAGCAATGGCAAATCTCCTCTGAAGAAACTTGCCAAGAAAACCCCATGATAGGTTCAACTTGGGTTGTCATAAGTCAGAAATGACTTGAAGGCACATAACAACAACAGTGGTGTGGTATGGGAGGAGGTAAAGAGAGGGTAATGCCATGAGTTGCCATACTGGGTGACACCAACCCGAATGATGCCACTGAGTCGGACTGAAACCCAGAGCAGATCCATTACCCCACTGATATGGATGCAACCATGTCACTATTTGCAAAAAGTCTATTTTGCAAGAAAAATTTCCAGAACGCATCAGAAAATCATGGTCCCCTTTGTCTCTCGCGTGCTGCGGGTGCAGGAACGGCCTGGCTCTTTGCCCTGAACATGTCTGGAGCATGTTTGCCGCCACTTGAAGCTCTGGGATTGTGACCCACAACAATTGTTCCCGGAGGGTGAGCTTTTCACCCCTTTGCCAACCTCTGCAGAGGAGAGCGCCTGCAAAGGCTGCTGATGAAACCAAGGATGCAAAGCAATGCAGGAGCAAAGGCTAAAAATAAAGGGTTGCTGAAAGAAAGCTGGGAAGCGCACTTGCACACACACAAAGCAGTGTGTGATTTCCCTGCCTGTTCACGTCAGTTCCCAAGAGGAGCAATGCAAAAGTCAGATCCTGACCCGTCACAAGAATACTTTGGGTTTAACATTCCCCCCCCCCTTTCTTTTTCTCCATCCTCTCTGGTCTCGAATGCCAATACAACCAGCAGAAATTCAACAAGCAAAACATAAAACTTGGGAAACTGGCTGGGTGGGATGAAAGCATTCAAAATCCCTCCAGCTGATATGGTCACCATGTTGGCTGGGGATACTGGGAGTTGTCGTCCCCAACCTTGACTTTTCAGAAAGATAACACGGGGTGAACCTGGGGCAAGTCACACACTCTCTGCCTCAATGGCAAACCCCCTCTAAAGAAACTTGCCAAGAAATCCCAGCGATAGGGTCGCCATAAGTCAGAAATGACTTAAAGGCACACAACAACAGCAAAGCACCCAGAACCTCCCCCCCAGCTAGCATTTCAACAATGAACAACGAACAATAAAACATTCAAGTTAAAATGTTTAAATCCAGTCATTGTTGTTCTAATAAGAGGATTGGAAAATAGTAATAAGGCCAGACTTTATTTTTTTTAAAAAAATACATGAATGATCAATTAAAAGAAACAGGAGGGTTTTTTTTAAAAATAAATAAATAAAATAAAAAGTCATTTAGTTTAAATCTTGGTTAAACCGAAATTAGTGGAATGCCACTGCCAGTGTTGACTAGTTTAAACCAGACCATTTAATTTATACCTTGGTTAAATCTAGATTAATGGAATGTCATAGCCAGGTTTGGATGGTTTAAACCAGATCATTTAGTTTAAACCTTGGTTAAACTGAGATTAATACAGTGCCACAGCCAGGAATGGCTAGTTTAAACCAGGTCATTTAGTTTAAACCTTGGTTAAACCTAGATTACTGGAATGGCATAGCCAGGGTTGGATGGTTTAAACTAGGTTGGTTTAAACATTAAACCATGGTTTAAACCAGCCTGGTTTAAACCACCCAACTCCAGCTGTGACATTCCATTGAGCAAAACTGAATAGCAATTAACACTAGCCACAGACAGCATGGCATAGTGGTTTGAGCACTGGACTACAACTTTGCAGGCCAGGGTTCAATTCCCACTTGGCCATGAAACCCAATGGGTGACCTTGAGCGGGTCACATGCTCTCAGCCTCAGGGAAGGCAAACCTCCTGTGAACAAATCTGGCCAAGAAAACCCCCACGATAGTTTTGCCTTAGAGTTGCCATACGTCAGAGACAACTTGAAGGCACACAACACAGAGAGAGACAGAATAGGAAGAAAGGAAAGCTATCCACCTCTGAGGTTTGGTAAGGGAGGGAGGAAAAAGAGCAGAATGTGCTAGAATAAAATATGGTTCTATCTGGAGGAGGAAAACAACCCACATGCACACCTCTGGGATCTTTTCTCATTAAGTAATTAGCTCAATACAACTTTTTGGGAGATGAAAAACAGAACATTAACTTGGCAAGCTGCAGGGGTTTCACTGCAGCCAAAGCAGAGTAAGGCTGCGTTCCAGCGCAGAAGTGCTCAGTGCCAGGATCGGTCCTACGGAGAATCCTCCTGAGCATACACAGAGTGCTCCCACGTCTCACGGAAATCCCAATCGCTAACCCTCACCGGGCTCTGAACGTCGGCGTTCAGCTCAGAGAAACACAATATAACACAATATAGTGCCAAAGCTGTTGTGACTCTAAGGACATCTTTGCACTTATTGGAGTTGCTGTTTTTCGATGCAAACAGCATTTGCAGGAAGGGTTTTTTAATTAGGAAAGGAGCAGAGAGGATTTAACCAAAGCTCTCCAACAGACCAGGCTGACTACAGGGGGTTGCAGACTGCCAGAAATAGTGCAAATTGAGTCCACTTTTAGGGTTAGGGTGAGTGCTAGGGAATCATGGGAATTTTTTTTTCCTGAGACATTGAGCCTTCTCTGTCAGAGAGCTCTGGTGCCACAATAAAATACACTTCCCATGATTCCCTAACCCTAAAAGTGGGCTCAATTTGCACTGTTTCTGGCAGTCTGCAACTCCCCTACCTCACCAAAGTACAAATCCTAGGATTCTACCAGACATAGGTATCATGACTATGAAAATGGTGTCATTTGGGGTTTCTTGGCAAGATTTGTTCCGAGGTTTGCCCTTGGTTCCCCTGAGGCTGAGAGCATGTGACTTGCCCAAGGTCACCCAGTGGATTTCATGGCTAAACTGGGAATCAAACCCTGGTCTCCAGAGCTGTAGTTGGAGGAATGGCTCAGAGGAATAGGGTATGCCATCACTTCCGGAACCTGACTCTTGAGGCAGCTGCTTCACTTTGCCTAATGCTAGGGCCGGCTCTAGGTGGCAAAATGTCAATTTGTAGGAAAGTTTGAGAAAAGGAATGGTTATGAAACTAAAATTGGGCTCTTGTGCCTTTCCAAACCAAGAAGAAAAATAGTCTCTCACAATGGGCTAAACCAGGGGTGGTTCAAACATGTACCTCCGGCTGTCACTGGATGGCAACTCCCAGCATTCTTCACCATTGCCTATGCTGGCTAGGGCTGCTGGGAGCTGCAGTCTAATGCCTTCTAGAGGGCCACACTTTGCTCAGGTCTTATGGAAACCATTCAAGATGGAGACAGTAGGCACGCTTGATCCATTCTGATCTGGTCTTTCCCTTATGTCCGCCTGTACCATGGCAAGGGCTGCCGGATGAACCCCATCAGCCCCAGACAGCAAGCTGACTATGGATGTGGAAGGTGTATTCCAACACATCTGGAGGTTGTGGGAGGGATCCTTTGCAGAAAGGGAAAAAAAATCTCTGTTTGATGCAAGAACCTTTGCACAGAAAGGCACAAGAGCCCAATGATTTACTGTGTGTAGTTCCCAGGCTACGTAACCTCATATTTTATCCTGAGTAGGTTTACATTTCTGCAGGGAAGCATCATGTTCTCTTGGGAGTTTGTTTCTTATGTGTGAGATCTCACACTTCCAGGAAATTCTCCTGCTCTAAAATTTGTTGTGCCCTCCAGTCGATCTCGACTCATGGTGACCCTATGGATGAGACATCTCCAAAACCTTCTGTCCTCTACTGCTTTGCTTAAATCCTACAAACCCATAACCATAGCCTCCTTCATAGAGTCCATCCATCTAGCATGCAGCCTTCCTCTCTTCCTACTTCCCTCTACCTTTCCCAAAATTACTGTCTTTTCCAATGAGTCCTTCCTTCTCATGATGTGTCCAAAGTACGACAGCCTCAGTTTGGTCATCTTGGCTTCCAGGGAGGTTTCTGGCTTGATCTGCTCTAGGACCCATTTGTTTGTCCTTTTGGCTTTCCATGGGATCCTCAGCACTCTTCTCCAGCCCCACATTCTCTCAAAGGAATTGATTTTCCTCCTATCTTCTCTCTTGATTGTCCAGTTCTCACATCCATCCACAGGAATAGGGAATACGATGGCTTCCATGATTCTAACTTTTGTACTGAGTTGTATATCTTTGCATTTTAGGATCTTTTCTAGTTCTTTCATAGCCACCCTCCCCATTCTTAGTCTTCTTCAGATTTCCTGACTGCAGTCCCCATTTCTATCAGTGTTTGATCCCAGGTATGGGACTTCTTTTACTATTTCTGTTTCTTCATTGATTTAAGCTGAACTTGTGAAGGTCCTCGGTGGTCATTATTTTTGTTTTCTTTATGTTCAACATTGCCTGCCTTTGCACTTTCCTCTTTGATAAAATATCTCTAAATATCTTACCGTTTTCCCTTTCCCTCCCTTCCCACCTTGGAAAACCTTGGAGTGGATGCCTTTGTTTTCAAGGTCTTGCCCTAAAAGCAGCTGGATGACTTGATCCTCCAGTGTAGTAACCAGCATCTTTTAGAAGAGTACTGTAAACTCTTTTCCTCTTGCTCCCACCACACAGCAGATTTTCCTTCAGCCTACTGGGGAAATGAATGAAGCTCAGTGCAGGAACATAGGCTCCACATTTTCAGTTCCAGATGTTACTGTTGCCTGGCATATCCATAGAATCCTAGAGTTCGGAGAGACTCCAAGGGTCATCCAGTCCAACCCCCCTGCCATGCAGGAACTCACATTCAAAGTACCCTAACCGATGGCCATCTAATCTCTGTTTAAAGACCTCCAAAGAAGCAGGCTCCACCACTCTCCAAGGAAGTGTCCTCCATTGTCAAATAGTTTTTAGTCTCAGGATGTTCGTCCTAATGTTGAAGTGGAATCTCTTTTCCTGAAGTTTGCATCCGTTGCTCCATGTCCTATTCTGTGGAGCAGCAGAAGATAAACCTGCTCCATCTTCAGTATGCCATCATTTCAAATATTTAAACAGGGCTATCACGTCCCTTCTTAACCTTCTTCTCCAGGCTAAAGACCCCCAGCTCCCTAAATCTCTCCTCATAGGACTTCATGGTTTCCAGACCCTTCATCATTTTGGTTGCCTTCCTTTGGACACGCTTTAGCTTCTCCACATCCTTTTTGAATTGTGGTGCCCAGAACTAGACACAGTATTATTCCGGGTGGGGCCTGACCAAAGCAGAATAGAGTGGCCCTATTACTTCCCTTGATATAAAGATATAGCCATGTTAGTCTGTAGAATCAGTACGTAGAGAGATCTCGTAACACCTTTGAGAATAACTGAAAGAAATTGGCAGCATGAGTGTTTGTAGACTTCAGTCTACTTCCTCAGATGCATTTATTAGACTGAAGTCTACAAAAGCTCATGCTGCTAATTTCCTTCTTTGAGTTAGTCTCAAAGGTGCTACAAGATCTCTTTATGTACTGATTCCCTTGATCTAGATACTATACTTCTATTGATGCAGCCTAGAGTTGCATTTCTAGCTGCAGCATCACTCATGTTTAACTCGGACTCCTAGATGCCCTTCACATGTACTCTTGTCAAACCAAGTGTCCCCCCATTTCTTTATCTATCATATCCAGAGAGGAATGACAAAGACCCCTGTTAAGAACCTGGGAAACTAGCCAAACAATAAAGAAGATATAAACATGATCCATAGGCCTTCTTCAAGCTGGGACTTTCCAGACAGACTGCAATCCCTATTATCCACAGCAAACAACTGGCTTGAGATGATGGGAATCAGATTCTAGCACACCTCTGGGTTGACAAAAGTTGCCCTGCATAAATATTTTAAGGAGAAAGGAGCATGTGGCCCCAGCACACCCCACTGGACAGCTGACTTCAACTTATAACTAAACTTTTGTAGGGTGTTCTTTGCACGTTTTCTCTGGAAGATACCACCTCTTAGGTACGAGGAAGGTGTTTCATCATTTACTGAGATGTTCTGCTATTTATTGAGAGAATGAGACTTGCCCAAAGTCACCCAGTGGATTTCTTTGGCTGAGTGGAGATTTGAACCTTGGTCTCCGAGAGTCCTAGTCCAATACTCACACCATTGTCCCATCCTGGCTCAAATCCTAATTGGTGTAACACATTTATTCCGTTTCCTCTTCCTCAGTTGTTCCCATGCACTGGGCTTTAAATGGTAAATACCTTGTAAATTGACAAATCAATAGGTCTGAGTGCAAACCAAATCTGATCTTTTCCACAAGAAGCCAAAATATAATTGGAGACTACAGAAATTGGAAATACGATGGCACATGGACAATCCTAAACTTAGTATTCAATGATATACTGTATTTGCACTTCAAAGTCTTGTCTAGTTCCTTCCTAGCTACCCTTCCAAGTCCTAGTCCTATTATTATTATTATTATTATTATTATTATTATTATTATTAGTCTTCTTCTGATTTCTTGACTGCAGTCTCCATTCTGATTCATGACTGAGCCAAGGGATGGAAAATCGTGAACTAATTCAGTGTCTTCATTGAATGTTATGTGAGTCATCTGTGGTCATTATTTTTGTTTTGTTTTCTTAATATTCAACTACAAACCTGCCTTTGCACTTTGGTCCTTGACTTTCTTCAGTAATTGTTCCAAGTCTTTGCTATTTTCTCCTAGAAGAATGGTATCATCTGCATAGCTTAGAGATGTTCCGTCCTCCAGTTTTCATGCCTCCTTCCTCCAAGTCTAAACCTGCTGTATCCTAACATATGATTTCTTCAGTGCACAAGATAAACCAATAAGGTGATAAAATCTGAAACAGGAATCAGCCTTCCAGATGTTGTTGGATTGCAAGTCCCAGTATCCTTTCCGCTGGTTAGGGCTGCTAGGATTTGCAACTGAATAGCATCCAGAGAATGACAGAATCTCCATCGCTGCTATAGATTATCAGTAACAATACACCAACTTTAACACCTGACATGTTCTGAAATCAAAATATATTTTGTGTCCAACAGAGCCAGCCAAAAGTATATGACATCATCACAACTTGGCAAAGATACACTGCAGTGTTTGTGTTAGTTAACATTTTTTAGTTAACATGTCTTGGAAACGTGAGAGGAAGTGATCCTGATTTTATTCCTACCAGATTGGATAGTTTGGGTTTGTTTGGAAATGCTCTTTCTGGGGAAATTATGTTGTTGTTGTTGTTGTTGTGTGCCTTCAAGTTGTTTCCGACTCATGGGGACCCTAAGGCAACCCTGTCACAGGGTTTTCTTGGCCAGATTTATTCAGCCCTCCTCTGAAGCTGAGAGAGTGGGACTTTCCCGAGGTCACCCAGTGGGTTTCCGTGGGTGAGCAAGGATTTGAACTCTGGTCTCCAGAGTTGCAGACCAATGCTCAAACCAATACACCACACTGGCTCTCTTACACCATGCTGTTTCTTGGGTATTCCATGCATATGAACCTGTTGAGCATAATGCAGCAGCCTCCAGTGGTCAGGGATGATGGGAGTCTCACAGTCTCTGGGTGGCCTTATAAAGGGGACATTTCGAATTGATGAGGTGACTATTAAAAGCAGCAGAAATAGGGATAGGAGTTATATGGGATTCCTTCTTTAAAGGAATGGCTTCGCAAGGTATGGGATGTAGCAGTGGTGGGGAATTGAAGGCCACCCAGACACGGCTAGACTACAACTTCCATCATCCCTGACCACTGGAGGTTCGGCATCCCTGCTTTTCCCCATCACCTGTACGGTTACTAGCCAAGATGTTCTTGTTGTGATGTGCCTTGAAATCATTTTTGACTTATGGATACCCTAAGGCAAACCTATCATGGAGTTTTCTTGGCAAGATTTGCACAGAAGCCCAAATCCTATTCTTGATCCCAATGAGAATAGTTAAATCAATCGGCCTTCCCCGAGGTTGAGAGAGTGTGGCTTGCCCAAGAGCAACCAGTCAGTTTCCACAGCCAAGCTAGGATTCGAACCCTGGTCTCCAGAGTCCTAATCCAAGGCTCAAACCACTACGCCACGCTGTAGTATGTAATGTGCACACATATGAATAATTTCTACATAACAACCAATGTTTTGAAAATTAGAGGCATAACTTAGCAGAATGGGATGGGGGTACTTTTAAAAGAACCCTGGAATAATACCAATATTCTATAATTGCATTTCTTTCTTTTTGAAGGAAAAAAACAAACCCTGCTGTTCTCCATATGGAAATATTTGTATGCAACCATTTCCTGCTGAAATATCATCAGGAACCGGGCTAGAGATTGGTGACGCTCCAATGCAGATCCCATTCATTTCAATGGGGGCTTGTCCAAAAATGCTCCCAGATAGATTCCACCTTTACTCTTTGAGGGCAGCTGTCCAGAACTCGGCACCTTCAAGGTGTGCTAGACTACAACTCCCATCCCACTGGGCCATGTTGGTTGGGGATGATGAGAATTGCAGTCAGCAGGAAGCACCAAGTTGGGGATGGCTGATAAATCCTTCTACAGCCAGCCCTCTGTATCCATGGATTCTGTATCCACAGCTTGAAAATATTCAAAGAAAAGAAAATTCTCAAAAGCAAACCTTGATTTTGCCATCATATATATGGGACACCACTTCATTACTCCACTTTGTATAATGGGGCTCGAGCATCTGAGTTTCATTGATTTGGGGGGAGATATTTATTGATTTTTATTGAATATCCGATTTTTATTGATGCGGGGGCAGTGGGGTGGAGAACAAAAAAAATTCCATTGATCTTCCCAGTAGAAATGCATCACTATTGATTCCAATTGAACCTATTGGATATCTATTGATCTGGTTTCGGAGACACTCTTCTGTACTAAAGTAGCCGGATTCCTCCTAACCCCCCCTTCCCCTAAAAGTAGGGTTAATATATCAATTTTGAGAGGAGAATATAGATCCAGAATATAATATTTCATTGGGGAAATGGTCAAACACTGATTTGATCAAAAATCAAAGGCCCTCGAAGCAGTACTTGGAAACTCAGAACACACAACGCAACCACAACCATGTCTAACCGGATTTGACCCCCTAATAAATTCTGCTGCCCCCCAACCCTAATTCTGATTCTCATCCAAAATGGGTAGAAAAGGAACATTTTGTCTCATGCCCTGCGCAGAGAAAATGCAAAGACAAATTCGCTTTCCCTTCTAGCCGCAAGGAGAAGGAGGAATAATTTAAAAGTTGCCTGCAGGAATCCCCTGGCTAAAGTCTAGGGCTGCCTTTCTGCTCATGTTGGCAAAGAGCAATCTGTCATTTCCAATACCAGCAAGAGCCCTTGGAAGGCGGAAAGCAAAATCAATGCAAAAGGCCCCCAGGGCATGTGCAGAGTGCTTTTTCCTCCTTGCCACAACCAAGTTACTACAAAGAGGAAAGTGACTACCAAGTGAGTCAAAGGTGGAGAAGCTTTGAGATTAGGAAAATGTGAGCCCCCCCCCCCAAACCTCTTTGGTCCAGAAATGGATAAAGGGAAAAGAGCAAGCCTGGCAAAATATCTCAGATGCAGCCTCTTTTAAACCCTTGGAAGAAATGCCAACCTGCGTCTGCTTCTTGCCAGATCTTGGGTGCCAACAATGTGCCAGGCGCTGTGCAATATTTAGGTAAAGTGCAGCCTCTAGTCTAGAGACGATCCTTTCCTGACACTTTAAAAAGATGCCCCTGGTTCTTACCCACCTCTTACATGGTTTAAAAGAGGGAGGGCTTGGAAAAGTTACTTTTAGGGGCTCTAGGTCCCAAGCAGGTACATGAACACACATGCGCACCAAGCCATAAAACCCTTAAAAGTAGTTGAAAGAAAGTAACATTTTTTTTTTAAAAAAGAAGAAACTAAACAAACCATACATACAACTGAAAATGATGAGCAGAGGAGTGTTGATATCATGGTCCCCAAAAAGTAACTTTTTTCAAGTGGTGGAAATAGGGTTCCTGGCCTCTTTGACAGTCCCATTGGAATATGATGGAATACTTAATGGTGCCTTTCAAGAGGCCACTTGGGACTGGGAAGTGTGAGTAAAACTCACAGGATCCCTCAGGGGGATGCTGGGAGTCGTAGTGGCCCCAAGGTTACGCTTCTCAGCATTGATAGTAGGTGAAGATTAGTATATAGGTTGGGCTGGGGGATGCTGGGCGTTGTAATGCCCCCAAAGTCACACTCCTCAGCAATTATAGTAAATTAGGATTAGGATCTGGGCTGGGCAATGATGGGTGTTGCAATGCCCCCAAAGTCACACTCTGCAGCACTGACAGTAAGTAAAGATTAGGATCTGGGCTGGGGGATGATGGGAGTTGTAGTGTCTCCAAAGTCACTCTTCCTCGCTTTAACAGTAAGTGAAGATTAGGCTATGGGCTGGCCTGGGGATACTGGGTGTTGTAATGCCCCAAATTCACACTTTTCAGCACTGGTAGTAAATGAAAGTTAGGCTATGGGCTTGTTTGGGGATGCTGGGAGTTGCAATGCTCCAAACTCACACTTCTCAGCACTGGTAGTAAATGAAGGTTAGGCAATTGGCTGGGCTGGGGATGCTGGGAGTTGTAGTCCCCCATAGCCATACTTGGCAGCTCGGATCTATGGCAAGAAGGGAACTTTCTCTCTCTCTCCCTCTGTTGTGAAGCCTATTACTGTATTCTTTTGCCGGGGAGAAAGCGGGCAGCAGGCGAGGGAAGCCTGGCCCAAACTCACCTTGGCCAGGAGCGAAGCGGAGAGGGAGAGCCCCAGCCACAGCGCCAGGACTGCATCTCCCATCGTGCCTCTTGGAGGGAGCCAGGAGCCTTTCCCCCTTCCTCTTTCAGAATCACAAAAATGTCAGATTCAGTCCAAGACAGCCAGGAGCCTCCTTCCCGAAGCAAAGCAAGGCAACCACGACTCTCAAGTTCAGGCAGAAGGAGGAGGAGGAGGAGGAGGA
>CM034710.1:124428396-124456907 GCA_020142125.1 Phrynosoma platyrhinos | reverse complement strand
CTATGATTCTATGATTCTAAGTCTGGACTATAAACCTGAACCAGATTTACCACCTCACTGACATGTTGGTCTTCACTGTACACACAAGCTCATGATAACCAGGTTGATACATATTAAAAGGGTATGATTGACTGCTAAAACAACATTTGTTGCTCCAGTGGAAAGTCTGTCATGTAAAGGATGCAGTAGGAGTGAGCTGGGCTTAAAAAGTTGTGATTCCTCTGCTAACTTGAATCTTTGCCTGGCATCAATAATTGGTTTTTACTACCCTGTTTTTCTCTCCACACATCCAGTGCCAATTCTAGGCCAAATAAATGCTGTCATTAACATGATGAATTCTTTCTGTTGTTGGCAAAAAAATTTATCCCCAAAATAAAATAAAATTACAAAATATTGCTTTAACTGCATACTGATAACTCTGATGCTGGCACCAAATGGTAGTTTTGCTCCTTAGGGTTTTGAAAATAGTCGCTGGCTATTATAAATGCATCTAGATGTGATACACCAGCATAATTTCCTTTTCTCTCTTTGCCACTGCAGTTCATTGAAAACTTCAAGTGTCTAGACCTGGACTTTAAGAGGTAACCTGGAGAGCAGAGTTTCTAGAGCAGAGTTTCTCAATTTTTGGTGATCTAAAATATCTGGAGAACCAAAAGTTGAGAACCTCTGCTCCCAAATCGCATACCATGGACAATGCTGGCTAGTGTTCTGCTCCCAAATCCCACACCATGGACCATGTTAGCTAGCGTTTTTCAGAAATGAGAAGAAGTTTGAGACCCAGTGTCCTAGAGAGCTGGAAGATTGGGTCTCTGGAAGGACTAGACCTTTAGAACTCCAGAGCTACCACCAGAGAAGAGCATGGGAGGGCATCTACTGAAGCCCATGTTCTCATTGAGCAATCTTGGTTCCACTTTTCATCTTCATCTTTCCCATCTGTTTGTTCTGGTATCAGCAGTGAGGGTGGTGGAGAATGAGAGATAATAGTAATAATAATAATAATAATAATAATAATAATAATAATAATAATAATAATAATTTTTATTTATAACCCGCCTCTCTGCGTGGCAATCGGGGCGGGGTACAACAAGATTAAAAAACAGAACACAGTTAAAAATCATTCCCCCGTCCCATAATCCCACCCTCCCATCCCCTTAAAATAAGATTAAATTGCATTCAAATTAAAAATGCCACATAGTTAAGAAATAATAAAAAGTAAACATACACATACACAGAATCAGTGGAGATCATTGAAGGAGGTGCATTGAGGGCACATTGTCTGTTGCAAAGATGGAGCCAAGGATATGGAATCATAGAATCATAGAGTTGGAAGAGACCAAAAGAAAGAGACTTCTCCCCAGGGATGGCACTGTTGTCTGGAACCACATGGAGCTGCTAGAATGGGCTAGGCATGTGGAGGATCTAGGTTGCAGCACTTTGGATAATTCATTTAATGACCATATTAGAATCTGGAGTATTTCCACTGCCCCAATGACATGTGAAAACACCAGTTGCCACTGGCAGAGGGGGTTTAAATACTCACAAAAGGAACACAACAGCCGTTACGCACAACCTTGATTCACCTGTGCCATAAACATGGCTGAAAATCCAGGGATGCAAGTTGAGACTTTTAAACTCAAAGCTACCTGGATGGCTTTGTAATCTATATGTTTTAGTTTCATTCATTTATGTATTCCCCCCCCATCTCACGTTCTTTACATTGTATTTAAAGATATTTTGGAATCTTAGGAATCCTCCTTGTTTGTTTGGCTGGTTTATATTCTTCTTTCTTTCAAACTAGGCTTCCCAAAACTGAGGTTTCTTGGTTGCACAGAACAAGATTGAAAAAGAGAATTGACTCCAGCACTGGGAAAAACACAGTAATACTGCATCACTGTTAATCAAATTATAAGATTAAGATACTCTCAATTAAGAGCCATTTTAAATGTGCATTAATAATAAATTACAGGACCTATACCTTAAAAAACTTTTTTTCCTCAGTAGCTAAATTGCTCAGTGCTTGAGCAAATGAAAAGGTCTTTGCCTACTGGTGAAAGGATAAAAGGGAAGGGAACCGTTTAGCTTTCACAGGAGGTGAGTTCCAAAGATGGGGAGCAGCCACCAAAAAGGCCCTCCCTCATTTCTGGGGTGGATAGATGATGATCTCACATAACAATCTCAAAGTCCAGACAGGCTCATATGTGAAAATACAGCTCTTACTAAAAGAAAAAGGAGAACCACACATCTTCACCCATCTCTGTTCAGTGTGCATTGCTACTGCATGATGGACAACTTTTGTAGTAAAAACATAATTTCTTGTTGTTGTGTTCCTTCATGTTGTTTCTGACTTATGGAAACCCTAAGGCAAACCTATCATGGGGTTTTCTTGGCAAGATGTGTTCAGAGGAGATTTGCCATTGCCTTCCCCCAGAGGCCGAGAGCATGTGACTTGCCCAACGTCACCCAGTGGATCTCATGGCTGTGCCAGGACTCGAACCCTGGTCCAATGGTCAAACCACTACGCCAATGACCATTATATAGTTCACTCATCAAATAGCAGATAATATCTTCAAACCTGATGAGAAGTCCCATACCCTCCAACATTGTACAGAGGAAAACTGGTACCAAACAACATCAGTACCAGACAGCAAAAGCCAGAACACACAATCTAGGAAAGGCTGCAGCAGTTTCCTTTTGCCTGAGTCTACTGGGAAGGGCCAGATTCCACCACCTCCTTCCCTCTCCCCATCAGCTGAATTTAGTGCAAACTGTTTTTGCACTTTGAACTTAGTTGGCAGCAAATGAAGTAAGCCAGGAGGAAGGGGGAAAGTGGGAGGAGGAGAAAGAAACTGGGATATTTGAAAAGTAATTGAAAAAGTGGAAGGAGAAAGGATTAATTGGGACTGTCCCTGCCAAATTGGGACAGTTGTGGGGTGGAAAGTCATACCCCTGTGACAGAGCATATCCTTTGGATGTAAAAGGTCTCAGGTTTGATCACGGTCATCTCCATAGAATCATAAAGTTAGAAGAGACCCCAAGGACCATCCAGTCCAACCCCCTGCCATGCAGGAACTCAAAATCAAAGCATCTCTGACAGATGAAAGAGCCTTAAAGCAGTAGATTTGAGAAAGATGCTGTAGCCAAGATCTTGGAAGGCTTCTGTCAGACATTACTGGGTTTAAAGGACTAAGCACCTAATGTAGGAAAGTGCATCCTCCTTTTACCAACCTCTTTTTTTCCCTGCATAATATTATTTTTTTTACTTCCCTTCCTAACCACAATTTCCCTTTTGCAGACATCCTTTTTTCTGAAGATACAGAAAGAAGAGGAAGTCATCTTGGGGCCAAGAGGAAGGAGGAAGGACACTTCTGACTAACAGGTTTGACTTGCAAACACCCACTACCCACAAGTAGATAAACAGAGGAAGCATTGGCACGCCAACTTAGGGATGTTATCAGAATTGAGGTTTTTATTTTAATACATCTGCCAAGGACACAGCCCAGGAAAGGAGAGAAGAATAGTGGAGGTGAACAACTAGCTCCACAGATGGTGCCTCAAAGCAAAAAAGACCCTGCCAACTGCTGGTAGATGCAACCCATCACTTGCCAGAAATCCATCTTCATGAAACCATAGACCAGGATCCAAGGAGCTCCTTGGATCCTGGTCTATGGTTTCATGAAGATGGATTTCTGGCAAGTGATGGGTTGCATCTACCAGCAGTTGGCAGGGTCTTTTTTGCTTCGAGGCCCACAAACCTGAGCAGAAGGGCTTAAACTGAGTTATGTGAGGAAGGAAGTTAGTATTCGTGAGGACAAGATTTCGTCAAGTGCTGGAGATGAAGAGCCTATATGTTTTAAGCAGAACTGGGTCAAGAGTGCAAGAACCCAACAGTATGTCAACAGTGTTTGCCTGGAAAACTTTATTATGAAAGGTGCACTCACTTTTCCTCTCTTGATGCTTCAGTTGCTTCTGTAGTATTGGTGCAGCCCCAGACATTTTGTGGCCTTTGAAACTTCATTCTTTTGGGCAGCCACTTCCTTCTCCTGGGATTTTCCTTTATTCTGCAAATACACTGAGCTTTCCCCAATCCTGTTATTGCACTTCTGTATGCTGTATTATTATGGATGCATATTACCTGGGGTTGTGTGTAGCCTTAGTTAAACATTTTGTCAAGTTTTGGAGTGTTTGAGCCATTGCATATTTTGCCCAGAAGAAGGTTTTCTGAAGAAGTTTCCTTTCCCAAGAAATGCCATCATTCAGGATAAAGCTGCCTTAAGAAATGTAACCAACATCACAAGACACACAACACCATTCCTAAGGGATGACACAGCTCAGTGAGAAGAAATGCCTGTTGTTATTCTGCAATCGAAAAACGGCCGCCTGTCTATCGCTGGTGAATCATTTAAGTGTTTACCTCATGATAGGATCCAAGTTCTCCGTCAAACACTATAATATTAGGATTAAGGAAGATGGAGATTTTAGATGTTTGGATGATGATGATGAGCCTGAGATAAAAATCTTAACAGATGGATTTCAGAATGCATTGTAATAACTATCAGGAACCCATTGCCAGAAGGTTTCATGTGCATTGCAAAGATCTATTCATGATAGTGCAAGGGTGGCCAATGCATGGCGTGTGGACCACATGAAGCCCTCCCAGACATTTTTGTGGTGCACTCTTTCCCTCGTTCATTGTTGCTACTAGTAGAACCACACAACCAAATTCAGCAGTAATTCTGCATTTTTACACTCCTTCCTTTCTGCGAGTGGGAAAGATGCTTCCTTTCTTCTTTCAAAGGTTTTAGGGTGCAGAAGGATGCTGTGCATCATCCGTCACCATACAGAACAGTGACAGTCGCAACCAAATTTGATGTCAAACACAATGGTGCTTCAGCCTCATTGAGCAGGAGGGTTCCTCATCACTAGGAGGTTGCCTGTATTAGGATGGATATATGCACGTTGTTTTTGTTGTGTGCCTCACAGGGTTTTCTTGGCAAGTTTCTTCAGAGGGGGTTTGCCGTTGCTATCCTCTGAGGCTGAGAGAGAGTGACCTGACCAGGTTTACCCAGTGGGTTTCATGGCTCAGCAGGGACATGGACCCTTGTCTCCAGAGTCATAGTCCAACACTCAAACTACTATACCAAAATGGCTCTCTATGTATGCACACACACATAGGCACATAGTTAAATTGATATTTTACTCTGTTGATAGTAAGAGCATTTAATGTGAAATCTTGTTCTTGTGTGCCTTCAGGTCAGCTCTGACTATCAGATTTCTTCAGAGGAAGTTTGCCATTGCCTTACTCTTACCCTTAGGCTGCATCTATGCTGCAAAATCAATGCATCTTGACACTGCTTTAACTGCCATGGCTCAATGCTATGGGATGCTAGGATCTGTTGCTTTGTGAGATATTTAGCCTTCTCTGTCAGAGAGTTCTGATGCCACAACAGACTACAAATCCAAAGATTTCATTGACACCAGTTAAATTGGTGTCAAATTGTGTTAATTCTGCAGTGTGCAGCAGTCAGGGGGCATCTACATTGTAGAAATAATGTGATTTGATTCCATTTTAAGTGCTGTAGCTCCATCCTATAGAATCCTGGGATTTGTAGTTTTACAAGGTTTTTATTTTATTTTTTCTTGCCAAAGAGTGCTGGTATCTCACCAAACTGCAAATTCCAAGATTCTGTAGGATGGAGCCAGGGCAGTTAAAGTGGTGTCAAAATGCATTATTTGTATAGTGTAGATGCACCCTAAGAAAGTGTCACTTGCCCAAGGTCACCCCATGGCTTTCCCTGGCTGATTAGGAATTTGAACCCTGGTCTCCTTGAGTTCTAGACCAACTTTCAAACCACTGCACCATGCTGGCTTGCCATTGGGAAGTTGGTAAACGATTAAGGAGCATGCATGCAAAGGGATATTGTAGCATCTTTGAGGCTAACTGTGCGAAGGAAGTTGTAGCATAAGCTTTTGGAGACTTGGCCACGTGCGTCCTGGTTTTCATCTCTGAAATGCTGGAGGGTGTGCACCAAGTTCAATGTGCCTAGGAATGTGGTTTTCACCAATGCAGGACTAGAAACAGAGTGTTCAGCAGCAACCAAGGAAAAGACCGTGCTGGATTAATCTTCAAACAAGCCGAGCCAAGACTCTGTAAAGGTTATAGCTGTTGTCTCTTGTAACTGATGGATTAGGCTGTGCATTTTGGCTCTGGACCAGTTTTTCAAATGAGCACTTGGGGAGAAAGAAAGCCTATTACCAACTCAATATGTACGATGTACAGAAGCAAATCCTCACGTAGCCCCATGCAGTGAGCACAGCATCCATTTTCTGAGTCAAGAGAAGTTAGCCTTCAGGTTTGAAACTAATCTTGCCCCCCTTCCACTCAGAAATCTTTAGAGGCAGGATGGGAAGGAAATACTTGAAATAAATAAATAAATAAATAAATAAAGATATGATCTTTGGTTTGGTTTTGCAAATGCTTGCCTGATTTTTGTACATGTTGTAGCTTATAATTCTAATTATTGAAGGGCGTACAAGGAACATCTAGTGAATCCCACCTCTAAAGGACTCTAAACCACTAAATAAGCCCTGAAAGATGCCCATCCAACCTTTGTTTTAAAGCCCCCCCAAAAAAGATGGAGATTCCACCTCTCTCCAAGGCAGTATATTCTACTGTTAAACAACTCATCATCATAATAATAATAATAATAATAATAATAATAATAATAATAATAATAAAATTTATTTATATCCCGCTTATGTGATAAATCAATCTAAGTGGCTTACAATTAAAAGAAGTCAAGAAGTTCTTCCTAAGGTTTAGTGGAATCTCTTCTCTTGTCATTTGACTCCCTTGATTCATGTTCTAATTTCTGGAGCATCATAGAGACATAGACGCACAGAATCACAAAGGGGGCCTTTTGGTTCATTGACTCCAATCTCCTGCTCAGTGCAGGATCTCCAGCTAAACCATTGCTAGCAGGTAGCTGTCCAGCCTTTGTTTTTGGAAGATATCCAGAGAAAGAGACCCTACTACTTCTGTAGCCAGTTGCTTCCATTCCTGAGCCGCTCTTACAGAACCTTTCCTCATATGTTCTGTTCTCCACACCTCTTGTCATCCTTGTCGCCCTTCTCTGAACCTGCTTCATCTTATCTATATCCTTCCTCAAATAAGGAACTGAACAAAGTACTCCAGATGAGGCCTGATCAGTACAGAATATAGTGAGGTCTATTACTTCCTTCCACTTGGAAACTATGCTTCTACCAATGCAGGGTAAAACAGCATTCACCTTCTTTGCTGCAGTATCACACTGTAGTCTCATGTCCTACTTATGATCAACAACAATCCCAAGGTCCATTTTGCATGTAGTCCTGCTGAGCCATGTATCCCATATTCTATATCTGTGCATTTGGTTTGTGTGGTTGCATTTGTCTCTACTGAATTTCATATTTTAACTTTCTGTCCAATTTTCTAGTTTATCTATCTAGTTCCTTTTGAATTCTGTTCCTATCTTCTCATATTAGCCATCCTTCCCAGTTTTGTGTCATCTGCAAACTTGAACTCCCTCCATCCCTTCATCTGCACTTTGAGTTGATAGACTGGAGATCTTTGAACAGAGAGCATCTTATTTCCCCAGAAGGATTTGAATGACCTTTGGCAACTTCCATCACTCTGCTGTCTGCTTTTATGGCTTTTAAAAGTTTGAAGCCATTTCAAGGAGCTCATCTGAGAACATTGGGAGGTTGGTTCCTTTGCCAGTGATGGTATTTCAGAGCTGTGGGGGCTTCTTTTTTCGGGGGAGACGAGGTTTGATGATGCAGGGTGATGGCACTCTTGGGAGAGAGAAAAATGATCAGCCTGATCTAATTGTGGTTTCATCAAGGGAGGAGCACACCCTTCCCTGTAGGACAAAGTCACACTTTGTACTCTGCCGTAACAGATGAGAAAGACTTGTGACTTAATTTAACAATCAGCATAATCACCATTTGGAGGAATATTTTTCTCTGCATAGGGAGCTGGGGGAGTGGAGTTCAATGTACTGAAGAATTGCTGATTGTTAAATCAAGTCACACAGCGTCACCCTTAAGAGTGTGGCATCCATAGAAATTACAATATTCCAGGAAACAGAGGTTGGGAAGAATCCCTTTTTTGGGTGGGGGGGGGGGACTAATAATAATAATAATAATAATAATTTGTATCCTGCCTCTCTGTGTAACACAACCGGGGCAGCTTACATGCTAAAACATACATTCCCAGAATCCTCTGGCCAGCATGGCTATGTTGGCTGTTCGATTCTGGCTGTGGTTGCTTTTTGTTCTGTGCTTCCGAATTGTCGCCACCCTATCATAGGGGTTTCTTGGAAAGATTTATTCAGAGGAGGTTTGCAATTGTTTTCCTCTCAGACTGAGAGAGGAGGATTTGCCTAAGGTTAACCATAGGATCGTAGAGTCATAGAGTTGGAAGAGATCCCAAGGGCCACACACTCCAGCCCAATCTACCATGCAGGAATACTCAATCAAAGCACTTCTGACAGATGGCCTTCCAGCCTGTGTTTAAAAACCTACAAAGAAAGAGGACTCCACTACCCTCCAAGGCAGTGTCTTCCATTGTCAAACAGCTTTCACTGTCAAGAAGTTCTTCCTAATGTTTAGGTGGAAATCAGTGGGTTTTGCATTGCTAAATAGGGATTTGAACCCTAGTCTTTTAGAGTCCTAGACCAACACCCAAAGCACCATACCACACACTCTCAAAAGGGAATTTTATGCCACCCCTCAACCTGAAGAATTGTCATGGGGTCAGAGCAATAATCCTTTGCTAAAAATTAAATGTATTCTATGGGTTTGTGAAGCTCTGCCCTTGCTGTATTTAAGCCATGAGGAATTACCTGGGCAGTGTGGTCTATCCACATTGTGGGGGCTTGAACAGAATTTTTGTTTTGTTTGTCTTTGGTGTGGGGATGGGAACAGGATTGATGCCATTTCCAGAATCTGGATCTTAGTCCAACATCCAAACCACTAAACCATACTGGCTCATTTCTGTAGCTCCTGATAAGAACTTTTCCAAGTTCTACCAGGAAGATAGTTCCCCTTTGAGTATGGCATCTTTTTGTTAGCGTTTAATTTTTGCAGGGCTAGCCCTGTGCTTAAGCAGAGTGAGATATTTGCCTTCAGCATAAGATTGGCTGTCATCATGAACAGGGCGCCAAAGATTAGGTATTTCTTAATTATATTTTTACTGCTGGGTTTAGGGAGAGAGGCATCTATATCATTTTCTTTCTCAAGTGCCAAAATGACTTGGTTAGACTTGGGTATTGGGTACCATGTTTTCAGAGCAGCAGGTCCATTTGCTGCTCTACCACAGGCAACAAAAAGTTTCATGAAGTCCATGAAAAATCATAGAATCGTAGAATCCTAGGGCTGGAAGGGAACACAAAGACCATGTAATCCAACCTCCTGCCATGCAAGAATACACAACTAAAGCACTCCTGAAAAATGCCCATCCAACCTTTGCTTAAAGACTTTCAAAGATGGAGAGCCCTCAATTCTCTGAGGAAGACTATTGTACTTTTGAACAGCTCTCACAGTCAAGATGTTCTTTCTAATGGTGAGGTGAAATCTCTTTTTGTTTGAATCCATTGGGTCATGATCTAGTCTCTGGAGCAGCAGAAAACAAGCCAGCTCCATCCCTCTACATGATATCCCTACAGATATTTGAATATTGATATTATGTCACCTCTCAGTCTTCTCTTCTCCAAGTTGAAGATACTCAGCTCCCTAAGTCATTCCTCATAAGGCTGGGTTGACAATGGTAATGAATTCATAATAGTCATGAATCAAGATTCTCATACACGATCTTTTCTTCTAATCTATTGGACCACTGATGTGAGGGAGATGTGCATTACAAGTCACCTTTTTGTCACTAATACCACAAGCTCAAATGTCAGAATCCATGATTATTGTTATTCCTATCTGGGGCTCATGAAAGTGGATGTCCAACGTGATTGAGGATTCCTTAGTCTACCATATTAGCATTGTATCACCTCATTCTGAATTGAAGGAAGCTGGAAACAAAGGAGGAAAGTGGTGAAGGAGCGTGAAACTGGGACAATTTTAAAAGTAGATGAGAAAGTGGGATGACAGAGGATGGATGGGGACCGTTCCTGCCAAATCAGGACAGTTTGAGGGTATGGCGTTCTCCTGAAGTCCCTTTCTTGCCCTTTCCCAGTTTTTGAATAGACTTGTCTCCTGTTGTGACATAGTTAGCAAGTGGTGGTGGTGGTGGGGAGGCTCTAAAAAAAGATCCTGGAAAGCTACAGCCTCCAGATCCTTGCCTGTCTTCTCCCCAACCCTCCCATGAATGGGTCAGGGAACTGTTCCTCTTGGACCTCCTGCTGGAGATTTTCTCTTCCCATACCCATCTGGCAGCATGGAGAAAATTGATTATTTGTTCTTTCTTGCAATAATTTAACACTGTACAACCCCAAGCTATACCCTGAGGGCTGTTAAAGTTGTTTAAGGGGCAGCTAGTGGAAGTTACATTTTGAACTCCAGCTCCGACAATTGGTCAATGTCTACTTCCTGGATGTGTGAGAGAATGAATGCGGCATATTTCCAAGTGAGAGAAAACAAGGTGGGGGAGTGAACCTTAAGACTCTTCCCCTGAGACCACCTTCGCTTGCATTTGCTACTCACTTCAGAGCAGAACATCAAAGGAGAATAAATCAAGGGCTTTAGTTGCCAGTAGCAAAGTTAACAGTAGGGTGTGTTGTGTCACGCCACAACCCACTGGGGAAATTCAGTGCTTGAGAAGGGAAGAAGCTGGCATTCTGATCCTGATGCAGAACGACTGGCGAAGGGTTCCAGAATCCACATTTATTTATACATCCTCTAATTAATAAGTCAACACTCTTGCACTTTGGAGCGTGCACATAGTATTGTAGGAATCACAATATTTGTCTTGAGAACACGTCTTTGAAGCAGGTCATAATAATGGGTTGCATTCAGCTGATTTCTGCTTGGAATAAACCCATTGACATCAGTGGGACTTTAGCTGTAAGTGCAGTTTGACCTCCATATCCATGGCGGATACTTATCGTATTCCCATACTTATTGTGGATAGCAAGAAAAGCAGATAATGATGAACGCTATATTTTTGCCAGAAGTTGACCACAGAATCACACTGATGGACCTCCAGATGCCTACAGAGATGGTCTCACCAAGCATCTGGAGGTCCTCCAGTGTGACTCTTTGGTCATCCTCTGGCACCAGTTGATGGTAGAGTCACTCTGGAGGACCTCCAGATGCCTAGAGCCCACCATGGATTCACCCTACTCACTGGCAAAGAAGCCATTGGTCCTACAGTCTGACTCCCACATCCATAAAATCAGTAACTGTGCTTACACTTACCCGCATGTAGAAAACAAGGTCTCACTAAGCATCTGGAGATCCTCCAGCACGACTCTTTGGTCAACTTCTGGAACCACTTGATGATAGAGTCACTCTGGAAGATCTCCAGATCCCTAGAGAGACCTTATTTTCTAGATGTTGGTAAGTATAACCACAGTTACTGATTCCATGGATGGAACAGCTCTTTGACTAGAAACCAGAGAAGATTCACCACTCTCCTGACATGGAAGGCTCCAGCTGTTACTCAGTTTAAATCTGGATCCAAACCAGTTGGGTTGGAGTGAGATATACATCCATGTAAATAGCCTGCCAGATTCTCTCTTTCCCAAAACAGTCTTTCTAATCTCCTCAAAATGCCAAACGGAAGGCCAGGGGACCCTGGGATGAGCTGTGGAAGTGGGGACTGGGGGGAATCACTGAAAATGAGGTGGAAGCATTTCTTAGTGAGCAGAGCTCTGAGATGGGAAAAGGTGTTTGCTTGGCTAACTGGGAGAAAACCTCATGATAGGTTTGCCTTAGGGCTGATGTAAGAAATAATAATAATAATAATAATAATAATAATAATAATAATAATAATAAATTTTATTTTTATCCCACCCCTCTTCTCGGCAACTGGGGCAGCGTACAACAGGTTAAAACAGTCAACAAGTTAAAACAATTCTTCATCCCAATCCATAACCCTCCCACCCCCTTAAAACTAAATTAAACTGATGTGAAGTTAGAATAACAATTAAGAAACACATAAATACAATACAATAAACCATTTTAGAACAAAAACAGGCAGAAATCACTTGAAAGCACACAGCACTATGTGTCATAGGAAGCAACCCCCTCCAGTCCCTTGGAGGGCCAATGTTGCCCCCTAAACTTCAACCATTGCCCACCCATGTTGTGTAGTGATGTGCAAGTAACTTCTGATGGATACCCCTAAGTGCGGCTCTGGGTTTTTGTGGGCATGATCCTTCTTTTCAGGCATTTAGTGACTCTAGTAATGTACGGTGAGAAGAAGGCCACAACAAGCAAATCACATGTTTATTCGCTCAGCAGAAACCATTTAAAAAAATAAATCACAAGCCCACATGCGAAACCTCTGCAGGCTTAACCTTTCCATGTGTTGCATTCAAGCATACATACTATTTCTTTCTTTGAAAAAATAAAAATCAGTTCTCCCTCCGCATCCCGCCTACTACACGGAATAAATTGCCATCCCTTAAACAACTGCTGAAGAAGACCTTGCGGCTGAAACACGTTTGCTACTCTGTATGGTTATGGATATATTTATATAGCATTCCCATTTATTCCAATTAATAGATGGACTTTTGCTGTAGTGACTAAGTGACGAACGATGAGGAATGTATGAGTAGCTGGATTTTAAAAAAAGACCCAACAAATCTCTTGTTAATTTTAATGATTAATTTGCAGATATTTGCACTATACAGTTCTGATGTAAAGAACCATGCCATCAATGCTGAGAACAATACTTAATGCAGACGATTCAGCTCAGCCCTCCCACAGAATCTTGCCTTTTTCTTGGTGAAAGACTTCAATGCTCCAGAGTGGGGAAATATTCCTGTGTGAAAAGTAGAAAATGTGGGGTGGGCTTTCTCTGATCCTCTTAGTAACTCTCCAGAGTACATGTGCTTCCAAATGAAGATGGGAGAGAAACTTCATTCCATCTAAATTTACCTGATTATGCACCTTTTAACCACTGTTAGGGCGGGGATCCCTTTGTGACTTTGTGCTAGTAGAATCAGGAGTTATGCTAAAGCACGAATCCCAGTATTGCACAAGGAGGTAGGCAGTACCTCCTTACTATATCTATATCTATCTATATCTATATCCATCTCTCTAGTAACTCTGGAGAGTTACAGAGAGGATTCATATATACATTCTGGACCCACCCACCCCAGCGGTGAAAATGAAGATTCGGCAATATTCAAGCCCCATAGGCTTGAATAGGGTGCACCCCTGTGAGCACGCCCCATTGATTTTCATGGAGGTTGCCCATCCATGAATATGCAAAACCACAGACTTTAAGTCCATGAGAAAGGAGGGGCGACTGTATGTATATGTATGTGTGTGTGTGTGCATATATATATATATATATATATATATATATATATATATATACATACCATGGGCCAGTGATGCTCTGCCTGCTGAACCAAAGGACCTCTGATTGACTGTATATTGGTAAGATAATCTCCCTCACATGTTGCCCTGCTAACCACTGCACCTTTTAGTTTGTTGTCGTTGTTGTGTGTCTTCAAGTTGTTTCCAACCCTTAGGTTTTCTTGGCAAGATGTCCTCAGAGGAGGTTTGCCATTGCCTTCCCCTGAGGCTGAGAGCACATGGCTTCTCCAAGGTCACCCAGTGGTTTCATGGCCAAGTGGAGGATTGGAACCCTGGTCTCCAGAGTTGTAGTCCAACACATAAACCATTACACTACACAGTCTCTCATACTATTTCTGGGGATTTTTTTTTACAATTTTGTTTGAGTTCAAAGTAACCCCTCCCCCGAGACATCTGGGGGTCATTTTCTCAAAATGTTAGAGCAGGGGTAGGCAACCTTTTTGAGCCGGGGGCCAATCCCCTGAACTTGTTCCTTCCGGCGGGCCTGGGGGACAGAATGGTGGCGCGTGCACTCACACGTGCGTGCACAACCCCCGCCGCCGTGCACGACCCCCCATGCGCTACCGCTGCTGGCACAGCCGCTGCTGCATATGCTGCTGCAACCGCCTCCGCATGCACAACCGCCTACTCTTGTGCATGCGCAAACACGCCGCGGCCGCCATTTTTGTGCTAGCAAAATGGCGCCCATGCCGCGCACAGCTGTGCGGCGACCGAAACGCATGGTGGCTGTGGCAGGCGGCGGTGGCTGTGGCGGTGGCGGCAGGGGTCCACTTGGGCTGGTAATCGCAGGGCCCTGGGCCGGAACCAGCCCAGAGGCCGTAGGTTTCTGGCCCCTGTGTTAGAGGGTCTCTCAGCTTGGGTTGGTTACCTGAAGCATGTAGACTATACTTTCCTCATCCCACTTTAGGCCATAATGCTATAGAAAACTTGAGTCAATGTATGTACTGTACTTTATCTCATATATGGTGAAAGAAAAAAGTTTAATCTGCCCTGGAATCACTGGCCCCCTTCTATTCTCTCATCCGACCAGCCTTTAGTATGAGCACAAATAGTTAAGCCTGCTGGAATTTTGTAAGTTTCTTGGCATTGATTTCCCTTGCTTTTTCCTTTATATCCTTCATTACATGTCCCTAAGTTTTACCCTCGACTTATCCACGGGTCATATCAAAATCCTTAATTTTGACCCCAAAACCCACCCTCGACTTATACATGAGATCGACTCATAGTTGAGTATATATGGTAAGTCATAATTACATCAGCAAAACCTTTGTTATTTGAAAGAGGAATGAATGACTAGTAACTTGTGATTTGTAAAGTGTTGCTTCCAGCATGTGCTCTAGACTAGATGGATCTTAGTAGGGCTGATCTTACATTTGTATAGTTTCTGTAGCATGTTTCAAAATCAAACAATATTTTTTTTAAAAAATATTTTTATTACTGCACAATTTTTCTACATATATAAAACATTCAACTCAAACATAAAAAAGCAGAAAAGGGGGGGAAATCCTACAAAATAGCTCTACAAATAAAGGAAAAAGAAACAAAAAAGACAAAGAAACAGAAAATTAGAAATATAATGACTTCCTTCCCCAAAATAGTTGCTATACTTGAAGCTATACTTAAACACCCTTATAGTAATATGATAAATCTCCTTCTTCTACTAATGAAGTATAATTATTAACTGAATCCACATATTGAAATAGAGAGAAACAGTGTGATGTAGTGGTTTGAGCATTGGACTAGGATTCCGGAGACCAGGGTTCAAATCCCGGCTTGGCCATATAAACCCACTGGGCAAGTCACAGTCTCTCAGCCTCAGGGGAAAGCAATGGCAACCCCTTCTCAAAAAACTTTCCAAGAAAACCCCATGATAGGCTTTGAGCCAGGGTTGCCATAAGTCAGAAAAGACTTGAAGGCACAAACAACAAAACTGAGATAGAACCGCATTTCCTTTTGTAAAATGTAATAGCCAAAAATTTTACAAGCAAAATTAGACGTTGCTTGATTCTCCAAATCCCCTGATTGGTTTCAGATTGCATTTCAGGCCTATCATCAACTGTCGTATAACATTTTTGCATTTATTTTGGTCATGTTCTTTATCCTGACAGATGATGGAGTTTTGACCTTTGGAATCAATGCGCTTAAGCAATTCACTCCAAAATCAAATTATGGCATTTATTATTGTCATTTTGGCATGTATTTCATTTAAAAATAATCGGCCTTGTCATATATTTAAAGAAAAAGAGACAGGCGTGCTAATTCGGGCCAAGGTGATCATCATCAGCCAATTCACTTGCTTATTAGCAGTCTGGAAGCTCTGTGGAATATGCTTTTAATTAAGGTATTTATAATGTTGAGAAAGAAGGTTGCATTTTTTAAAGGTTCAGAGACAGAACTGAGAACATGTGAGCAACGTACAAATGAGAGCTCTGATACCAATGCAGCAATAAATTTGCTCCAAATTTTAAGCTACTCAAAGTCCTGGGTTCTATTTTAAGGATTTAAAAAATAGAATAGCACCATTGACAGCTCCTTTGGACTAAAACCCAGAGCTAATTCAACACCAGCATGGCGTAGTGGTTTGAGCGTTCGACTCCAGAGTCCAGGGTTCGATTCCCAGCTTGGCCATGAAACCCACTGCATGATCTTGGGCAAGTCACATGCTCTCAGCCTCAGGGGAAGACAATGGCAAGCCTCCTCCAAAGAAACTTGCCAAAAAAAACCCCATGATGGGTTTGCCTTAGGGTCATCATAAGTCAGAAACAACTTGAAGGCATACAGCAACAACAAAATTCACCACTTGCTTTTGGGAGATGCCAGCTTTTCCTGAATATCGCATACAAAGCAATGTAGGGATACAACCTTTAGCCATTGATAGCTCTCATTGCTTTAAATGAGGGAGTCAAGCATTTACATCCATTTCCTCCATTGCCAGAAAGTGGTTTGGGATCAATGGGTCCTAAAAGTAACCATCATTGGATACTTTTCATCGTTGGGATGTCATTGTTTATTTTTATTTTTAAACTGGTTTTAATTGAGTTGTTCTTATCTTTTGTTTTAATATTAGTATTATATAAATGTATTTTAAATTTGTAAGTTGTGTTTTAGTTTTAACTTTTTAAAATTATTGTAAGCTGCCTCGAATCCAATTTTTGGAGAAAGGCTGGATATAAATCCCATAAATAAACAAATAAATAGTCATAGGCTTTCATGGACAGCATCTATAGTTTTTTGTGGGCTTTTCGGGCTGTGTGGCCATGTTCTAGAAGAGTTTCTTTCTGACGTTTCGCCAGCATCTGTGGCTGGCATCTTCAGAGAAAAATGCCAGCCACAGATGCTGAAGATGCCAGCCACAGATGCTGGCGAAATGTCAGAAAGAAACTCTTCTAGAACATGGCCACACAGCCCGAAAAGCCCACAAAAAATGAATAAATAGTTTCTCCTCTACTTATCTTTGAGAAGGTTTGCTTTTTTGATAATTTCTGTTATTTTCATTGACTTTTTTTTAAATAAAAGAAATGAATTGAGATGACACCTCTTTGTTTGAAATATTTTCCTTGATTGTCTGGCCATCTCCACATATCTCTGGCCATTCCTTCCCTGAAAAAATCTACTCAACTCCTGAGAAACTGCCTCAGGACATGTTTTACCATATAAATATGCCCACTTGGGCACCTCAAATTTAGTCCAGTTGGAATCAGGTATAAACTCTGCTGGATTCAAGCTTAAGCCCTCAGTACTACTGGCTGTGCCACAAAGCAGCAGATTGAGCCTCATTCGACTCACAATCTTTCCCCAGATCGGAGCCTTGCTTCTGAAATTGGTAAAGTATTGCTCACTGCAATCTTTTAATTCACTGTCTGCTACTACCTTTTCTATCTAAGGTCGTGTGTGTGTGTGTGAAAGAGGGTTTTTCATGAGTGTTGATTCCCCTTTTGATCAATAAACTAAATTAATTTGGAATGTGCTGTCTGGAGTTCTTGGTTTGGAATCGCTATATATAGGCTAGAATCCTGGCTTTTAAGAATTACCCAAAGCCCTCTCACTGCTTCCCACTGAGCTAAATTAATTCTCCTTGAAGTCAATTGTGTGTTCCTTCCTGAGACCCCAGCATTATGCAAAAAAGTGCATTTCCCCCACAGAGAAGTCTCAAAACTGCAAAGATTCTGATCTGTCTAGTTTTCTCCTCATTGGGATTCCCCAACACACAAGAAACCCAAGAGAGCTTCAAAATCACTTGCTCGCTTCTGTGCTGATGAAGAATTAACAATAAATTATTCCAAGACTAAAATCCTTATCTTTTCAAAACACCTTAAACAGAGAAGTTGCTTTTTGGATGGACAGCCTATTGAGAGCAGGTTAAGATCTTTAAATATTTGGGGATAGTCTTCCAAGCCTCAGGAAATAGAAATGCTCATTCAGATTATGTTTCTAAGAATGCACAAAGATCTGCCACAGCTATTCAAAATTATTTTTTTACTAAAGGAGCACAGTTCATTCCTGCAGCAATTAAGCTCTTTACGGCCAAAGCTCGAGCCCAATTTTTATATGGAGCCCAATTAGGACCTTACAACAATATGATTGCACTTGAAAGAGTCCAAACAAAGTTTCTGAGGAGTATATTTCAGGTTGCCCACTGTGTGTCCAATGCCATGTTACGAAGGGAAGCAGGCGTCAGTAAAATCGAATCCAGTTTGTGGATAAACATCTTTACTTATTGGTTAAAAATACATAATAGTCCTGATGGACTGTCCCAGTTAATTTTGGTAGACAATTATAAATCTTCTTGGGGAACAGCTATCTATAAAAAACTGATCCTGCTTGGACTTTCTAGTAATACTATTCTAAAGCTAGGACTAGATCAAGCAAAATCAGTTGTAAGGCAAAGGCTCCTAGACATCGAAGGTCAGACTGAAACTGCTTCCTTTTCTAATTATTCATTGGTAAATAACCAAATGTCGGTTTCTGATCCTGCCTCTTACTTATATTACATCACAGTGCCTAAGTTCAGGAGAACATTATCATTAGCAGTACTGGAAGGGAAATAGAGGAAAATCCCCCATGAACTTTGATTCTGTCCTTGTGATACTGGAGCAATAGAAACTATAGCTCATGTACTTTTGCATTGTCAATTTTACAAGGACATTCGTCATCAGCAGATTACCCCTCTTCTAACCAAATTTCCTGGACACACTGCTGTTTTTTATCAAAGCTATTTGCTGGACAGTAAAAATCAAACTGTTATACTTAAGGTAGCAAAATTTTGTTAGGTTATATGTAAAACACGCTCTCGGATGATTGGTAACAACTGATGTTAGATGGCAGAGACCAATTCTGATTTCCTTTGTTTTGTATCTGATTTGTTTTAATAATTCTACATTATTTCTTTATATATTTTATATTATATTATTTTTATATTGTTCCATGACCGAAATAAATTTGCATCTAAGCCATTTTCTGACTATTTTCAAATATTGTTTCCACCCCTACTGCTGACTACACCATTACAAAATTGGTCATATATTAAAGTTTTAATGGGGAAAAAAAAACCTTAACATGCAGTATAGGCATATATTTGTCTGTTGAAAAATCAGCACCATGGACAACAACATTGATCTTTGTTACTTGCTCTACCACCCAAATTTCCAATTTTAACTTCCAAAGATTCAAGTTGCAAGGGTGACTGGATACCATTACAATAGACCCATTGGTTGGTTGTTAATTATCACACATAGCTGATTGGGAGAGAAACCTATATCTGGGCTATACCATCTCTTGTTGTAGTTGTGGACCTAGAGGACTGGTCATTCAATGGACAAGATGACAGGGCTTTTGTAACTTAGCTGATTGCTTCACAGTTGGGCCTGTTTCATCTGGAGAAGAGAGATTTAAGAGGGAAATATTCAAATTTTGGAAGAGTGGTAAGAGTGAAGTTTGTTGTTATGCATCTTCAGCCTGACCACAACCTATGATGCCCCTATCATAGTGTTTTCTTGGCAAGATCTATTCAAAAGGGGTTTGCCAATGTTTTCCTCTAAGATTGAGCAAGTGTGGCATGTCCAAGGTCACCCAGTGGGTTTCCATGGCTGAGTAGGAATTTGAACCCTAGTTTCATGAGGTCTCAGTTCTCCACTCAAAGCATGCTGAATCCCCAATGGGATGTTTGCCATCCCTTAAATAACTAAGGATCATGCATATTTGTCTCTGGATTTCCATGGCAGAGCATGGATTTAAACATTGATGTCTCAAATTTAGTCCTGACTCAAACCACTGACAAGATTTATTCAGAGTAGTTTATATACCTAATTTCCTTTAGACTGAGAGAGCATGACTTACCCAAGTTCATCCAGTAGGTTTTCAAGGCTGAGTGGGGATTCAAACCCTGGACTCCAGACATTAAAACAATGAAAAAAAAAGTCAGGCCAATGATGCTTCAAGTAGTATTGAATGAATATATCTGTATAGTGTAGATATACCCTAAAACCGTAACCTGGTGGAAGGGCTATTGTGAATATGCAGCAATGACGTGACCAGTGACAGACTCAGAGCAGAAAAATGATGTCAACGTATAGGTTGCTGGCATGCATAGTCCATGATTTTTCCCATCTTGTTGAGCAGATACATCTGTAGATCCTGGCCTGAAATCTACTGATTAGACCCAACTAGAGTAGACCCATTGAATCAATTATTGAATCGTGAGCCAACCTGTACATAGGATACATTGATTTAATGGGAACTGGCAATAGATTTCAGACCTCTGTGCATCTTCTCTTATTCTTTATTTTGGTACTACTATGCCGGAAAAGATCTGAAGTATTTAAAAGCTCGTGCAATTTTCAAACTACTTTTGTGACAGTTCCTTGGTCCTATTAAAAGGTATGATTAATCTCTGGGTTGTTTTTTTTTCTTAATTGTGGGTCCTTTTGTTGTTTTATTGGCTTTCTTCTTAGAAGACCTCTTTCAAACCAGTTCAACCAGCAAGCATCTGTGTGGACCTTTTGATCTGAGGTGTCCATTGGACACTCATCTCCCCCATCCCTTCTTTCTTGCTCCTGATGACAGTGAGGCAGAGCAAACTCATGGCACAATAAAGGAACAAAGCAAGGGAAATCCGATTATCCTTCGTTGTAACGTAATCCTTTTCATCAAGACCTGCAATAACATATTAATAATACCCACCATGACAGCACATCATTAATCTCTACCTGGGAAGTTTTTCATTTGCTCTCACTTAGTGAAAATCTTCAGCAAACAGGTCACGAACAAAGGATCTATTCTTGCTAATGGAAATGGCATTCATTTCTGTCATGATTAATGCATGCCACCATGGGCTACTTCAATTAATGTAGATTCTCCTCCTTTGCCAACTGCTTTAAAGTCAGTCCTTAAAAGTAGAAACTTTTCTGTTTTGCACTTGAGTTATTCCTCCTCCTTTCATCTCCAAATGGTTTAAAAGGGGACAAACTTTCAGAAGAACATGGAAGTAATTCTTACAGTAAATAGTGGGGGCTTAATATATGAAGTTAACCAACAAAAGTTAAGATAACATATATATAGATAGATATAGATATATATATAGAGAGAGTTGGTTGTTGTTGTTGTTGTGTGCCTTCAAGTCATTTCAAACTTATGGCAATCCTAAAGCCTTAAGGAGTTTTCTGGGGCTGAGAGTATGTCACTTGCCCAAGGTCAACCAGTGGGTTTCCATAGACGAATGGGGAATCTTACCCTGGTCTCCAGAGTTGTAGTGCAATGCTGAAACTACTACCTCATGCTTCCCCCCCCCCCCATCTCTCTGAATTTATAAATTTGTAAAATTGTTACACATTCTTAAAAAAAATAACCATAGTCCATGGGTTTAAACATATGACACTGGAAGTAGGACTTCCCATAATCTCTTGCTGGTTGAACAAGTGAGCAGCTAAAGCTTCTCCTGAAAGTGAGATTAAATTAATATTAATTATTCATTTAAATAAATTATTCAATTAAATAACATTAAATGAGCAATCCAAGGCACTGGATCGATTTTGAGACTAGAGTTAAGTGCTGCTAGAGGTTGGACTAATGTTTTTCATCCTACTGACATGGAAACCATCAACCTCCAGGGTTTGGAACAAGAGTTGGAGGGCACCTTGTAGGCTATCTAGATGAACTTCCTGCTCAACACAGGAAATCCAAAGTTAGAGCATACCCAACAGATAGTCTTCCAGTCATCTCTGCTTCAATATATTTAAAACCCCAAACCAGACTTTGAGTTTGCCATTTTATATATGTTTATATAAGGAACACAATTTTACTACTTCATTGTACCTAATGGGACTTGATTTTGGTATCCATAGGGGATCCTAGAATCAGTGGATACCCAGGTCTCCCTGTAGATGAATATGTAGGATGGATATAGATGGCTAGATGGGTAGGTTGACCCAAGTAAGCAGATAGAGAAACAGACAGGTTACATTCACATAAAGAACTATGCTAGAACCTTTCTCTGGAGCATCTAGTCTTCTATGGCTGAGATTTCACATTGCCCAATGTAATATAAGAGAGTCCTATGGATGGAAATCTACTATGGATTCTCACTCACCACTTCAGACCTCACAATTTTGTTGTGATAGCCCCTTGAACATCTATTCCATTGCACATGGAGGGGAGGGGGGAAATCAGAGAAACATCTGGCTGGGGTCTCCAAGATGATGTCTTACATCTGGGTCTGGCTATAGAGCATAGCCAGAGTGACCAGATGTCTTCCTTTTCAGGACATGTCCTACATTTCAATCTTCAACCTCTTGTCCAGGAGGAATTCCAAAATGTCCCCCATTTTGAGCATGAGTAAAAAGCATATATTTCTACTTTATTTGGTCATGTGCTCCACTTTTCTTGAATGTCCTACATTTTGTGGTGCTTTGTCCCCCTTTGCAATTAGGAGATCTAGTCCCCCTGGGCATAGCCAGATGGTTCTCGGATCCCCTGCCTTCTCCACTTGCCACAGCATATTTATTTAGGGAGGGCTAAGACTATGAAACCCAAGAGGGCTTTGGGCATTGTGAAGGGTGGAAGAGGATATCACTTCTACAACAACAACAGAAAGATATAAACAGGCATCAGGGGGACTTAAGCTTGCATATGTCACAAACAGAATGCTGGCTATTGTATACTATAGAGATTGATTTAAAAGGAAGTATTTGAACTCCCAAACTGCCGTCCAAAATAGCACATTCCAGACAGACTGATCTCTTTGGAGCCTAGGTTGTTAACTGCTTCTCTGTGTGAAAATCTACCCTGTGCTAGATTATTGGAGCTTTGAAGGATCACAAAGCTGAACCTTGATCCATCTCAGGTTTTCTTTCATTCAAGTAACATCCCCAGTTTCTGAGATATTGCCATGAAAGATACAAATGAAAATAAAACTCACTGTCATCTTGATTATATAACTTTTGCAGCACCTATTTAAATGCAGCCTATTTGCTTACATATCTATCATTCTTATCAATAGCCAAAGGTAAATGCAAATCACATTTTGCTTGTATTTTTAACCAGATGTATTTGCTTACATATCTACCATTCTTATCATGGAAGTGGGGGTTGGGGAGGAAATGCAAAAAAGGGAGACTTTACACCTTTACCCCAAGCATTCAAAATCATCTTGCTATATCAATGTCAAGCAAAGATGCTACCCTTCTTTTAAAAATATGTAGGTGGTTTTAAAATATATATTTTGTACTGCACGTTTATGTCTTCGGCTGCTGCTACACTGCAGAAATAAATCCATTTGACACCTCCAACTTCCAGAGCTCAATGCTATGGAATTCTGGGAGTTTTAGTTTTGTGAGAGAAATCTTCCCAGGTGCTGCACCAAGCTACAAATCCATAGCACTGAGCCCTGGAAGTTAGAGTGGTGTCAAACTGCATTAATTCTGCAGTGTGGCAGCAGCCTGGGGTGCATCTACACTGCAGAAATAATGCTGTTTGACACCACTTTAACTGCTGTGGCTCCACTCTACAGAATCCTAGGATCTGTAGTTTTGTGAGGCAGCAGCACTCTTTGGCAGAGAAGGCAAAAGATGTTGCAAAACTACAAATCAATCACATGGATGAGCACTTCGGTCTGATCTCAGAGTGAGCAACTGGCAGCAGCAGCAGCAGATATGCCAGGATGCTCAGCAGGATGTGTTTCAAACAGAGGACTCTGAATCTTAAAGGAAGATCCAGAGCAAAGTGTGATGCATTTAAATCTGTGTTAGGGATGTTAGACCCCGGTTCTGATGCTGAACAGACTGCCTGTCATCTGGTCTATTCACACCAAAACCATGGCTTGGGCTATGCATGGTCCGATCTTCCCACTGAGAGGACCGGTGGTAGGATATTTTATTTGGTCCATGCAAAAGGCCAGGAAGCATTTGTGCACACACCAGAAGGGACCACAAGTCTATGCTGTGAAATACCAGTATGAGAGGGTGTTGTTTTGTTTTTTGTTTTTTGTAAAATAAATACTGAAGCTATTCATCCTAGAAAACCTCTCCTTAAACATCTCCATCTTTGGACTAGAAGCAGCTCAGTGGTGGATTGAGGGGCTGATAATTCAATTTCTTTTTGTTCCCTGGAGACCCATTTGTTGCACAGGAATAGAATTGGAGATGAAAAACCAGAGGTTGGGAAAAGGTGGCAAGGAATTCTCCCTCTTAAACCTACCTGTGATGGCTGGAATTGAAAATGATCTGGTGCTAAGAAGGTTTGATGTCTTTCCTGATCCTCCATTGGTGAAACTTGAGATGGTTATATTTTGCTTAATGCGGGTTACTCTGGACAGTGCTTAGCTTTGATTGTGTTTCTCCCATCTTGATATAATTATATTTGTGCAACGTGATTCACTGAAAAGGGCACTGTCAATACCTCTTCCCGCTGACACTACACGGGACTGACATTTACTTCTGTAAATGGCCATGCTTGCTAAAAATGTCGATCTGTTGATCTCAGCCTCATGGGAAGGCAATGCAAACCTCCTCCGAACAAATCTTGTCAAGAAAATCCCATGATAGATTCCCCTTAGGGTTGCCATAAGTCAGAAATGACTTGAAGGCACACAACAACAATGAAGCTAGATGTTGTTATCATTGTTGTTATTGTTATAATCACAGAATTGGAAAGAGCCACAAAGGTCATGTTGTCTAACTCTCTGCCATGCAAGAATACACAGCTGCACTACTCCTGAAAATGCCATCCAACTTTGCTTAAAGATCTCCAAAGTTGACCTCCAAGGCAATCTATTCCACTGTCAATGTTCTTCCCAATGTTTAGGTGGCATCTCTTTTCTTGTCATTTGAATCCATTGGTTTGTGTTCTAGTCTCTGGAACAACTGAAAATGTGGTATGTGTGGGAAATGATCTGGCTTCATCTATTACATGACATCCTTTCAGATATTAAAGATAGCTATTATGTAAACTCCCAAGTTTTCTTTTTCTTTTTTTTAAATAAATGTTATTGGTTAAAAACAGTACATAAGAACAAATGAAATAAAAGTTGGTAACAGATCAAAGAAAAGAAGGAGAAAAGAAGTGACACATACATAAACATACAAATGAAACTAAATAACATAGATTGACTTCTCCCACTTATCAACTGACTCGGGTTGTCATTAATCTGTTGCTTTTCTCCTGATTAATTTAACTATATGAGTAGATGTATGTATGCACTACTTTTCCTAATACAATCTAAAGAACTCATATATAACTATATAGTGTATTCTATAATCTATAATCTATAACACTGTTATGTTTCACCTCATAGTTATAAAGTGACCTGCATATGTTCTACTGTAAATTTTTCTTTTTGGATTTAGAGTTCATTTGTTAATATTATTTGTGAGCTGTTTTGTTTCCAGACCTAAAACCCATTGTTGACCCCACTCATGTTTCAAATAATCAATAAAAGGATTCCAAACTTTCTCAAATTCCTTTTTTTTCTGTATAATCCCATGTTAATCTATCGCTTCCCATAACATCATATAATTTCATAATCCAGTCATCTATTCCAGGTATTATTTTTTTTCCACTTTGCTGCATATACTATTCTAGCAGCTGTAGTCATATAAAAAGTTTAATCTGCCATATTTGATTTCTAATGTTTCTTCTTGATTCCTTCTTAATAGAAGTCTCATTGGGTCTTTCTTAATTTTAATATTTAATATTTTTTCCATAGCGTGGTGAATCTTATCCCAAAAGTTTTTTGCCAAATTGCATTTCGACCAAATGTGACAGTACATACCCAGTTTTTTTCTCACACGTCCAACATTTATCTTTTTCATTTTTATAAATTTTTGCCAGTTTGAAGGGTGTGAGATGCCATCTAAATTGCATTTTGTAAAAGTTTTCTTTTAGATCGTTACTTAGGGTATATTTCAATCTTTTATTCCAGATTCTTTCCCACTGGTCTAAGCTTATGGGGTGGCCAAAATTTTGTGCCCATTTTACCATTTGGGTAAACTCCCAGGTTTTTAACATACCCAGCTCTCTAAGTCATTCTTCATAACTCTTGGTTTCCAGATCTTTAATCTTCTTGGTTGCCCTCCTTTGGACTCATTCCAGCTTGTCAATATCCTTCTTGACTGGTGCTGCATAGAACTGGACACAGTATTCCAGGTGAGGATCAAAGCAGTCCAGGGTGAGATGACTATATTGCTAGATCGGGAAACTATACTCCTGTTGATGCAGCCCAGAATTACATTGATGTTGTTATTTTTGCCTGTTGCGTCAAACTGTTGAGTTATATTTAGCTTGTTGTCTACTAAGATCTCTAGATCCAGCTGGTGTTTTAAAATATTGCATTGCAGAGGTCTCTTCAACCTTTTAAAGAGATGAATTATCTCTCCTGGAGGGTTCTAGGAGATGCAATAATTTTGGCCAAGAAAAGGGTGGTCCGATTAGTTTGAAGTAGTCAAGGGCTACACAAATAGTTCTGAGGGAGACACATTGTCTTGTGTCTAAAGGCAAGAAGCGCCTGGAGATGCAAGCTATGGTAGGGGAAAGAAGTAACAGGGGAAACAAGTCTGTCCAGTTCATAAACTGGTAACAAAGGGAATTTTCTGGGGGTGAAGAGAGGAACAGGAACAAGGTCTCTGCTCTTCCAGCATCTAAGAAACCAGCCAAAATGATAACCAAAGCCAAAAGAGAGAGACAAAGAGGTGTAAAACTTGCGCTAGGCTATTGCGAACAACTAGATTTATAGTTTTCTAACCTTGAGATGCCAGGTAGTTAATTGCTCAGTGTTTCTCAATGAAGTCTCTGCAAAGAGGTGTTGAAAGAGCCAGAATGGTGGAGTGGTTTGAGTGTTGGACTACGACTCAAAGAGACCAGGGTTCAAATCCCCACATGGCCATGAAACCCACTGAGTGACCTTGAGCAAGCCACATGCTCTCAACCTCAGGGGAAGGCAGTGGCAAACCTCCTCTGAACATATCTTGCCATGAAAACCCCATGATAGCTTCACCTTAGGGTTGCCATAAGTCAGAAACCTAGGGCACACAACAACAACCAACAAAGAAGTGTTGACTCTTTAACCACTGCTCCTTTTAGCATCAATGCATTGCAACTGGTGGGGGTGTCACTTCAATGGGCCTAAATTTCATCTGGGGTGGCGACCCATTTTTGCTGAAGTTCCTCAATTGTTGTATCTGTTACTAGCTGCTCAGATCCTGAGAGCAAGCCATCATCTGAAACAAAAGGCCTTTCTAGGCTGTGCCTACACTGCAGAACTAATGCATTTTGACACTACTTTAACTGCATTGGTCCAGTGCTATGGAATTCTGGGATTTGTAGATATGTGGGGTATTCAGACTTCTCTGCCAGAAAGCTCTGGTGCCATAACAAACTAGAAATCCCAGGATTCCATGGGATGGAGCCATGTGTGTTAAAGCAGTGTCAAGCTGCATTAAAATCTGCTATGTAGATGCAGTTTAGATCTAACTTGCCTGCATTGGATTCCTTGCATTTTGCAGTGTGAGATATGACACCCATGAGGCTGCAGGGCTATATTTTATCAACCCTGGCCTAAAGTTATATTCTTCTGATGCTAAATCACTCCCTCCAAGGGGCTTTCTTGTGTGTGTGTTGTGTATCTTACGGTTTTCAGGGTGTTATATTTACACACCCTGCCAAGTAACATATTATTTGCCCTGAGCGACTGCTAATTGGAAGCAACTGCATTTCAGACCTCATTAAACTGTTTTTCTAAATAAAGGCTTGCCAACTCTAAGGTAGTCGAGGAGGAAAAGAGTTCAGAGAAGGGGCCAAGGGGAAAAGAAAAACTCAGAAACAAACATATTTTTGCTCCCAAGCAAAAGAGACCACTCCGCACCTGTTCGAATGAGTTGAATAATCCTGTCAAGTGATTTAGGAAATGTGATTAGTAGTCACTCTTTCCTCACAGAAAAGCTTTTTAATTTTTCACAAGGGGGAATGAGACTCCTCCAACTCATCCTTTTTTTGCATTTAATTGCATTTTGGAAATTTAATTAAGCACAATGAAGTATATCAAAGTATATCTGACTCAGGCGTACTGACAGAGAGGAAAGTGCCCCCAAATTTCCTCCCATTCCATGAAGCAACCTTCCATTTGCGGAGTATAGATTAGTATCAGAAGGATGAGCTGTACAGCTGTTGCAAAGGGCAAGGCCAGCCCAAGAGATTTGGCTGCCCAAAGGAAAGGGCAAGATGGAACCTTTCCCTGCTCCTTCCATCTAAAAAAGCAGTTTAGAACGTCTCCTTGGCAAGAGTTTGGCAGTGGAAATGGCTGCCTTGCAAGCTGAGAGCTGGTGGATTCTCCTTCAAGGGAGCTTTCTTAAAACTTTCATTCTTCAGAGGTTTTTAAACAGAGGCTGGATGGCAATCCATTGGAATGCTTAGATTGTGTCTTCCTGCATAGCAGAGAGTTGGACTGAATGGCCCTTGGGATCTCTTCCGACTCTATGGACGTTATCACA
>CM034710.1:124400518-124410887 GCA_020142125.1 Phrynosoma platyrhinos | reverse complement strand
CTATTGCCATGACATTCAGTGATATATGGGAATTATGATTTCAGAGTAACGTTAGTACAATTTTTTTTTTAAACTAAGGATTCTATAGGGTATGGTGTCAGAGGAAGTTAATGGGGAGTGTATGACACCGTGAGTTACCGTACTCGGTGATGCCAACCCTAGTGATCCCACTGAGGATTTTTTAAGTATATGTATCAGTATGTGGTTTAATGTAATAGACTGTATTTTTTATATTTTAATATAAAATATTAAATATATAATATTTTACATATCTTATATTATTTTATATTATTTGTTTAGAGCCAGCTTGGTGCAATGGTTTGAGCATTGGAGTATGACTTGAGACCAGGGTTTTTATTCCGGCTCGGCTGTGTAAACTCCCTGGGTGACCTTGGGCAAGACATTCTCTCAACCTCAGAGGATGGCATTGACACATATCCCCAAAGAAACATACCAAGAAAACCCCATGATAGGTTCACCTTAGGGTTGCCATAAGTTGGAAATGACTTGAAGGCACACAGCAACACAACATAATTTGTTAATAATACAGTTGGCCCTCCATTTTCATGGGGGATCCGTTCTAGACCCCCACCCGTGAAAATGGAGACTCACCAATATTCAAACCCCATAGGATTGAATGGGGCGCGTACCCATGGCTGCGCGGCCCATTGATTTCAACAGAGGTCACCCCTCCGTGAATGTGCAAAACTGCGAACTTGAGGTCTGTGAGAATAGAGGGGCAACTGTATATATATCAAAAAAGAAAAATATAATAAATAAAATAAAATAAAAAAAGAACAGACTTAACCAGAATCTTGACATTCAAAAGAAGCGTGGAAGGGAGGCTCAAATCTCATGCTCATTGATTTCAAAATGATTTCTGTTTGATCAATCAAAAGCTGAGACCATGTCACCCTGACAGCAAAGGAAGGAGAGCAAAACAGATGGACTGGCAAGCAACAGGTCCATTGAGAAGCAAAAATTAGCTCGCTGATCTGGTGCATTAACCCTTGGACTTGATAACTGTTGCATCATGTCAGGTTCCACTGACCCCTGAGATACTGACTATTGTTAGAGCTGCAATGAGCCAACAGAGCTTGATTTGGGCATTGGCACTGAAACTGCAATGGCACAGCGAAAGTGTGAGATGGTGGGTGGCATCCAAGGTTGCTAAGGAATAAAAGCACACCAAACCCAGGCTGAAAACTGTAGGACTAAATCACGGGTTAGGAGCTGCCTGGAAGATATTGAACTGCACATCCCAGCAGCCAGAGCCAGTGCTGCCAATTATGAGGAATTCTGGGGAGATGTAGTTTAAACTCATCTAGAAGGCTGCATGATTCCCACCCCTAAATCTAGGTACTGCTCCCAAGTGGAGTAGATCCATTCGGTCAACTGTTGGATGGTAAGTCATCATGTGAAAGAGCCACCACAGTGTCAGATTGGGATTCTAGGAGACCAGGGTTCGAATCCCAGCTCAACTGTGGAAAGCCACTGGGTGACCATGGACAAATCACAGTCTCTAAGCCTATGGCAGCAGCAATGGCAAACCTCTGGATTAATCTTGCCAAGAAATCCCTAAGATAGAGTTATCATATAGGCGCCCAAATACCCTAAAAGCACCAGATCCTGTGTGATCATGGATTCTAAGAAGGGTCAGCCCTGGTTAGTACTTGCATGGGAGACCACCAATGAAGGCCAATTGCTGTAGGCTATATTTCAGAGGAAGGGATTGGCAAAACCACCTTTGAGAATTTCTTGCCTTAGAAAACCCTATAAAATTCTGGGGCTGTAGATCTGTAAAGATATGTTGGCAATTAGTATTTAAAGAGATAAAAGAAACAACAGAAATCGATCTAGAATTTTGTCCAAAGATAGCATTATTATCTATATATGATAAGATCAATTGCACCCAAGCTAGAAAGGACTTAATTACAAATTTATTAACAGCGGCGAGATTAATCATAGCAAAAAAGTGGAAAGATCAGGGAGATCTACAAATACAAGATTGGTATAAGGAGATATGGCAAATAGCAATTAATGATAAGTTAACTTGTGGAATTAAGGTTAAAAAAAGGAATAATGAAGAGAAATGATTTTGAAGCAATATAGAAAATATTTGTACAAAAACTTTAGTAAAGGAGGAAGATGTTTTACCTCCACAGGAAGAGTTACAATTTTGGAGGGGAGAGTAATATGAAGATACTAGGCTCTGATGATGGGGGAAAAATAAAGAAAAGAAAGAGAAAGAGAAAAAAAAGGAGAAAAAATGAGTTAGTGATAAATTAACAGTATTATACCTCTGTGGAATTGTGAAAAATATATAGTGAAAAGAAGACAGTAAGAAGAATGAAGATATTAACAACAATTTTATGTGTTTTTTAAATTACTGGTTTAATCAATATTAAATGGTCTGAGATGAAATAGATTTAGATAAGGCGGTAAAAAAATGAATAATTAATGTGATTTACCATATATAAGTGGAATATTATGTAAAAGTTTTTTTTAAATATGATTGCATGTAGGTTGTATTACTAATAAATAATTTTATACCCCCCCCCCAAAAAAAACCTCTATGAAATTCATGGGGTTGCCAAAAGTCGATGCAACTTGAAGCCCCATACACACACAGGGTTACCATAAGGGGCATAACTACAGCACTGTGGCTATGCTCTTCATCTTCCCTTAATTATTTTCTATTTGCAAGTTTTTTTTATAATTAAGTAGAAGGCAGTATTTTTGAAAAGGGCATTTCCCTCCTAGTAAAGTGAAATGATGCTAACAACTCAGCCATCTCCAGATTATACCATATTCTTTCTATCTGTGGCCAGGATAGGCTTTTTAGACTACCCAGTTATAGCACAATGATTTCACTTTAACTGCTATAGCTGCATTCCATGGAAACTTGGGATTTATAGTTTGAAGAGGCACTAGAGCTCTCTGTCTGAGAATTCTAAATCTCTCTCCCTAAACTGCAAATCCCAGGAGTCCATAGGATGTTAAAGGGAATCGTATTGTTATAAATCTATTGTTTGAAAAGTTCTCAGGTCTGAGGATGCCATTCTGTGGACAATGACTGAGGAGGAAGCCAATTTGAATTAGCAAGAGTTATTTCTTTGTAAACTTTGGCTGCCTTCGGCTGCCTGCTGAAGATCAGGCATTTTGCATGCTTTCTCCCTCACTGGCTTCATCCTCTGCAATTAAACCCTGCCTTTGGTAATGTTTGAGCATATCCCTCAGCTTCCAATTATACTCTTCATTTCACAGGCAAGCGAAATGTGAAAGGGAAACAGATGTGAAACTGAAGGCAGATTAGCAGGTGGTTTCTTTTGGGAAGGTTACCTGTCTCATTTCCGAACAAGACAACCACCTGTTCACTGGTGATAACCAGATCTGGGTGGGCAGGAAGGAAAGAAGGGGAAAATGCTGGAGAGAAAGTCTGTTCCCCAGAAATTGATTTCCCTTCCTATCTTGTTTCACTAAATAGTGGCTGTTTGGAATGACTTTAGTCATCTTTTCTCATTTGGGGAAGATGGACAACCTCTTTGTCAGTTTGGTTATCAGACATTCACAGAGGGCTCTTTTTCATTTTGATAAAGGATAGCCTTTCCTGTTGGGCAAAGCTGCTTTGAGTCAGTTCAGAAAAGGTTCAGGAAATTATGAGCTTTCTTGCTGAATATTCAGTAACCACCAAAGATTTATGTAAATTGAACCTAGATAAGGAGGAAATAAAAATAACTAAAGTTTTCTCATACCTTGGATCAATCACTGATCAGAATGGAGATTGCAATCAAGAATTAGGAATGGGAAGGGAAGCAATAACTGTAAAGACATTCAACTGAACACTAAAGTTGGGAATGTCCACGCCAATGTACTCATCATCACCACGTATGGATGTAAAAGCTGGACAGTGAAGAAAGTGGATGGAAAGAAAATCAATTCATTTGACATGTGACGTTGGAGAAAAATGCTGAGGATACCATGGATGGCCAAGAAGACAAACAGATGGGTTCTAGAAGAGATCAACCCTGAACTCTCCCTGGAAGCCAAGATGACTAAACTGTACTTTGTGAAGTCGTAGGCTTTCATGGCCGGCATCCATAGTTTTTTGTGGGTTTTTGGGGCTGTGTGGCCACGTTCTAGAAGAGTTTCTTTCTGACGTTTCACCAACATCTGTGGCTGCCAGCCACAGATGCTGGCAAAACGTCAGAAAGAAACTCTTCTAGAACATGGCCACACAGCCCAAAAAACCCCACAAAAAACTAAACTGTACTTTGTCGTACTTTGGTCACATCATGAGAAGGCACGGATCATTGGAAAATGATGGGAGACACTAGAAAGAGAGTAAGAATGCATACCAGGTGGATAGATCTGATCAAGGAAGCTAGGGACTTGAATCTGTAGGACCTGAACAAAGCAGTTGAGGTCATGGGGTCTGGAGATGTCTCATCCAAAGGGTCACCATGAGTTGAGGTTGACATGAAGGCAGTTAACCACAACAAAAGCAACATTCAGGATGAGCACAGCTGCTTCTTGACAATTGTCTCCCAGCTCATAATTTGAGAAGCAGTATGGTGTAGTGGTTCGAGTGTTGTATTAAGACTTTGAGAGACCAGGGTTTGAATCTTCACACATCTGTAGAAATCCATGGAATGACTTTGAGCAGGCCACACTCCCTCAGCTTTAGAGGAAGGACATGACAATTTTTTTCTGAAGAAATCTTACCAAGAAGAGGGTCACCAGAAGTCAGAACTGAAGACACAAAGTCACAACAATGGATTTGCAAGCCTTGAAGATATGTTTCCTGCTTCCTCCACCACTTCCAGAAAGCAGCTCTTAAGGCTACAGATGTGCAATCCGTTTCTCATACTGACGTACCTGGTAGGAATAATTGTAGGCTGATTCACTGGCAAATCAATTTCCTGGAGTTTAAGGAGAATGGCAGAAGACAAACAGTTTTAATAACCTTCAAGCATCTATCAAGACATCTTAGTGCATTTTATAAGTCTCAAAGGATTTATCTTGAGCTGATGTTCAGCACTTAGTGGAAAATGAGAGTTCCATATTTTGAACAATGCACAAACTTTAAGAATTTGTTGACAGAGGGTTAAGCACAGTGTTGTGAGAAGTTAGGCAACTACAAACAATAATTTTTCTCCAACTTTCCTATAGTCAGTCCTTGCGCCCCATAAATAAATAAATGAATAAATAAATAAATACAGATGATCATGATGCTGTTCCTTAAAGGACATTATTAAAACCCATTCCATTAAGTTTCTAAAACCCATCCCACTAAGTTTCTAAAAGTCTGATGGCACAAGAAGGTTTTAAGTTGGCATCTTGAATCTGTTCTGTAATAGATTAGTCTTGGGTCATTAGCCTTGCCTTTTTTTATTTTATTTTTTACTTTATATGATTAAGTTAAGGCCCTGGTCCCCGGACTTACCGGCCCAGGCCAAAGGTTGCCGTCGCGCGCCGCTGCCGTGCACCGCCATAGTGGCGAGTTTTTTCTGCTCTACGGCCGCACTCGCCACGATCGCCATTTTGGAAATCAAAATGGAGGTCATGATGCGTTTGCGCATGCATAGTACTCTTGCGCATGCACAAACGTGTTGCGGCCGCAATTTGGGCTTCCAAAATGGCAGCTGCGACATGCGCTGTGGTGGCTGCGGCCGCATGCATTACGGCGGTGGCCACGGTAGCGGCCGTGGTGACAGCATGCATGGGGGGGTCGCGTGCGGCATTGGAGGGTGCGCGCACGTATGTGAGCCCGCGCGCCATTCCCCCCCCCTCGGCCCAGCTGAGACCTGGGCTACGGGAGAGTGGCCCAGGTCTCAGAAAGGTTGCCTGCCTCTGCTGCAGACTATGGATCTGGTACTGTGTTCGGGGTAGAAACTGGAAGCATGTAAGTATGTATAGTGGTCTGTGGATTTGCAATATAGTGTGGTGCTTAGATGTTCAATTGGTAGTTGTGTGGTGGTGTCCAGAATGTGAATTTGTTCTGTTGATAGGGTCAGCCTGAGACTGATGTTGGGGTGAAAGTTGTTGAAACTCTGGTGAAATGTCTTGAGTGAGTCCTCCTCTCCCTGAGTCCAAATTATGAAGATATTGTCAATGTACCTCAGTTAGAGGAGCCGTTTCTGGGTGCAGGAGTTAAGGAGTTAAGTTGATATAGGAGTTTATCACATAAAGCTAGTAAAGCACAATGACAGTAGGATAATAGTGTCTTTGGCAGATCCTTTATCTCTCTCCTGTTGCTGCTTTGCATTTCAAATGTCCCTTTTCATTGACTTTTTTTTTTCCTTCTAAAGTTTTTCAAAAGCTTTAGAAGGCTCCTCCTATGTGCAATGGGGAGAAGCTGCTGAGCAGACCTGATTTTTCTAAAATGAAATCTTACTAAATTGCCTATGATAATTGAATTTTTTAAATCTAGGTTTCTGCACATCTTCTTGATTTTCTAGTTATTGAAACTCCACCTTGCCCCACCACCACCACCACTTTGTTTTCCTATTAAAGTGGGCTCCCAGACTTCAGATTGGACTTGAGACTTGACTTGAAAGCATCTTTCAAGGACTTGGGACTCAGCTTGAGACTTGAAGAGTGAGACCTGAGACTTGGAGTAAAATACTTGAATACATCACTGGATTTGGCAGCCTCCTATGATAAACTCCATAGTCAGTTAGGGTAGTTAGAGGGAAGGAAGAAGCTAGTGGAGCGAGGATTATTAGGAATTAATTAGGGACATTTAAGAGTCTGAATTAGCTAGGTGTGGAGTCTGTGGGAAAGTATGAAATGTGTTCTTAACATATTAAATAAATAATTGTTACTATTGTTTTTGTATTGATATACTTTTGGCCTGCTGGAACACTATATATTACGAAGTATGGATTCAGACAAGGTAGCAGCACTGAATAAAGAGCTCAGTGAGGACAGAAGCTGTCTGATGGGCATAAAAGTTGCATAATATCTCACACAGATACCTTGAGGGCATCTAGAAGGTCTCCACTATTGGTGGCCCCAGCAGTAAGCAAGAAAGAGGTCCTTACACTGGTGGCAGAGGTGGGGAAACCCTCATTCTTGATGGTAAAGGTCAGGTTTGGAAGCATTCATTTTTATTTGTCTATTTTATGTTATTTTAAGATTTGTTAGATTTTAACGGATGTTAGTTTAATACATTTTTATGGGGAGGGTGGGGGGTTGGGGCTTTTAGATTGCATTGATGTACTTTTTAATTGCTGTAAGCTGCCCCGATTGTTTTTAACAGAGGGGCGGGGTAAAAATAAATTATTATTATTATTATTATTATTATTATTATTATTCACATTTCCCTTGATTCACATTTTATGACAGTGGAGGTTTAGGCAGAGCCTCACACCTGGTAAGTTAAGTGGTTAAAACCCCAAATTTAAATCTTTGCTGAGCCATAGAAATCTTGGCAAATCACATTCTCTCAGTGTCAACTTTCCTCTGAATAAATCTAGCCAAGAAAAACCTATGATAGGCTTGCCATAAATTGGAGTTGATTTGAAAGCATAGAACAAAATCAACAACTTGGGGAAAACGCAGTTCTTAAGATGGAAAAACACTTCCAAGGCCTCTCCCACTGGGAACTTCATGAGGAGTATCACTCCTTTCTCCTACTTTAGAAGCACTGATGCCTTTTTGAATCTATCGACTGTACACCAATCCTTGTCCTCACCTCAGACCTATTTGTATGTCCAGTGACCTATTTATACCACACTAAACAATGCTGGGGATTGTACTGCTGTCCTAACATTGTTGGACTCCTAGCAGCCCCAGCAACATAGCCAATGGTGGGAATTGAACAACATCTGGAGAATGCTGGGAATTGAACGACATCTGGAGAACTGCATGATTCTTACCCCTGTGTTAAGGGAAGTGAGCAAAGATAGTTGTGCTTCACAGTCTTGGTAACAAAGGGGACCATTTGGGGGTATACAGAGATTCATATGGGTTCTCCTCCAAAGATACGTTCCCCCTTCCCTTCCATTTCCAGAAATTAGTTCTTAGGGTGACAGATACACAATCCGTTTCTCATATTGACGTACCTGGTGGGAATAATCATAGGCTGATTCATTGGCAAATCAGTTTCCTGGAGCTTAAGGAGGATGGCAGAAGACAAACAGTTTTAATAACCACTGAGCATCTATCAAGACATCTTGGTGCATTTCATAAGTCTCAAGGGATTTATCTTGAGCTGATGTTCAGCCTGTAGTGGAAAATGAGAGTTCCATATTTTGAGCAATGCTTAAATTTTAAGAATTTGTCAAAAGAGGGTTATACACAGTGTTATGAGACAAGGAGAGCATCTATAAGCAATATCCTTTTACTAGCTTTCCCATGCTCAGCCCTTGCACCCCATAAATAGATGGTGGTGGTGGTGGTGGTGATACTCATTAAAGCACATTATTTAAAGCCCATCCCTGATGGCACAAGGTTTTAATTTGATGGCAGAAGGAGAACAAGGATGGAGCCTTTGTGGCCTTCCTAGGATGGGAGTTCCAAAATCTGAGAGTGATAAGGAGAAGACCTTCTCCCTCATTCCCACCAAAATGCCTGAGGTGGTGGGACAGAGAGAAGGTCATCTCCAGAAGATCTCAGAGCTCTAATGGGCTCATAAAAGGAGATATGGTCCTTCAAACAACCTGGTACCAAGCCACATAGGGCTTCATAAGACATCACCCTGAGGTAGGATTGCAGCCAAAATCTTCAGCTTGATTCCTGTTGGTTAGTTTTAACTACCCAGTAGAATGGAGAGTCAACACAGAAGAAAATTCAGTTGTTTCAATGAATTTCCTCTAGCTGGGGCTAACAAATTAGATTCAGGACCATGTGACTGGTCTGTGCCTCAGTTTTATTATGCTTCAGATCAGCCCTATTAAAAGTGGAAAAAGGTCTATGGAGAAAAAAAATCAGTCATGGCAGCTGATGCTTTTGGAGCATTGCCCTTGCCACTTATCGAAGAAGGCGGCAGAAGGATTAACAATCCCTTTTGTCCCTGTCACTGTTTCCTAAACCAACAAAGTCCATGATCTTTCTGATTTCTAACTGGCTCTTCTTACGGCTGATAAGAGAACAAAGAGAAGTCATGGTGGGGCTTGACAATCCTTTTTATTATTCAAGTTGTTGAGAAAAAAAAATGTCTGTGCTCTTTTAATAAAAAGAAAGGCTGTGCAGAGAGCTTCATTCTAAATATTGCCACGTACTTGAGACACATGATATTCCTTAATAAAGGATCCCTTCTGCTTGGGGAAACTGGGTTGACATCCTGCCATTTAAATAGATCAAAGTCTGTTGCTCAAGGTGCTACCCCTCTGTGTGGGAGTTCCTAGGCCCACCCTTTTCGTTTGCCCTATTTTGGATTGTTAGCTCCCTTCCTTTCTTGTTGGAATTTGAACTCATCATCACTAAATGTCCTTACTATGACAACTAGTCCACCTGTGCGACTTAGGGGAGAGGTCACCAGTGGTGGAGCCCAACTGCTTTGGTTTCACCAGCAAAGCCTAAGATAGTGATATCATCCACTCTCACTGTCCTGATTTGGCAGAGACAATCCCAATTAATCTTTTGCTGTTCCACTCTTTGACTGCTTTGAAAATGTCTCTTTCTCCTTCTAGGACATGGAGCAATGGATTCATGTCCCATTGAAGATGAAACAAGTGTGTTTTCTGCTGCTCCAGAGATTAGGACACAGAGCAATGGATAAAAACTATAGGAAAAAAGATTCCACCTAAACATTAGGAAGAACTTCCTGAGGGTAACAGCTGATCAGCAGTAGAAGACACTGCCTTGAAGGGTGGTAAAGTCTCCTTCTCTGGAGGTTTTTAAACAGAGACTGGATGGCCATCTCTCAAGAGTGCTTCCATTGTGTATTCCTGCATAGCTGAGGGTTGGAATGGGTGGCCGTTGTGGTTCCTACTAATGATTTTGCAACACTCTTTCTTTGATGCTAAGGGATTGTTTGTTGGGGAACAAGCATGGGTTGCCACAGCCCAAGATGTCAATATCACTCAGCCTAGAGGAATCTGTCTTCTGAAGGTGGCTGTAGAGTCACTAGAGAGAAGCAGAAGTGCTAATTCCCTCCCCTTTCCTCTCTTCACCCAGTACTCAAGAACGGAATTGCACTAATGGCAAAACTGGAAACCATCCAGGGAATCCTGCACAGCAAATTAAAAGGTAATTACGCAAAACGGTCTGCAAAGTCTGCATCATTCCCTTGCCAGCTTTAAAAGATTGGTGGGACAATGGGTTGTTTTAGCTGGCAACGTATTGTCTTCTTGGATAGTAATAAACTACTTGAGAATTGTGAAGTCGTAGGCTTTCATGGCTGGCATCCATAGTTTTTTGT
>CM034710.1:124375290-124393259 GCA_020142125.1 Phrynosoma platyrhinos | reverse complement strand
CAAATGCTGTCAGGTCCATATGGCTTTGAACTGTGACTGCTGGTGTGCTTTAAAGCAAATGCAAGGAGTCTATTGGCAAGGAGGGACGAGGCTAAACAAGGAAGAGGGTGTCAAGAAATGGTGGTATTTCTATGACACACCTTATAGTCTTTCCTCACTCAGCATGCTACATGGAATACCAAAGTTCTTGCTGAACTAGCCTTTGACAACAGTTGAGAGAACTATGGTTGTTGTTTTTCTGGCATGTGGTGTTTGCCATCTGTGGGTGATCTACTTGTTGTTGTTGTTGTTGTTGGGTGTCTTCAAGTTGTTTTCTACCTATGGCGACCCTATCATGGGATTTTCTTGGCAAGTTTTGCTTAGAGGGTTGTTGTTTTTTTTGCTATTGTCATCCTCTGAGTCTGAGAGAGTATGATTTGCCCAACGTCATCCCATGGGTTTACCTGCCTGAGCTATGATTCGAAATTGGTCTCCAAGCTCTAGTGCAACACTCAAACCACTACAGTATGCTGGGTGCATCTATACTGCAGAAATAATGCAGTTTGACACAACCTTAAATGCTTTAGCTCCATTCTATGGAATCCTAGGATTGGTAGTTTCCAAGGTCTTTAGCCTTCTCTGCCAAAGAGTATTGGTGCCTCACCAAATATAAATGTCTGTAGGATGGAGCCATGGCAGTTAAAGTGGTGCCAAACTGCATTATTTCTGCAGTGTAGATGCATCCTGTGTGTCATAATAGTAATAAAATCTTGAGACTAGAACATTTTACAGTGATCAGGGCTCCAGTTTGGAGACTGAATTTAACATTCAAAATCTGGGCTGGAGTACAGTTGGTTAGTCCTAACTGGGAGAAGATTCTTTCAATCGGTTGTTGAATTAAAAGTCAAGACATAGGCAGATTCCATTGATCTTATGAGTCTATTTTGGTTAGGAATAACAACCGGGTTTCAGCACTGGAATTTCAATATTTTTCACTTTGGTATGGTAGTATTTTGCTGCTAAGGGCCTATATTTTCACTTCACTGAGATCATTAGAAATATTCATCTGGACTTCACAATATTAGCTTGGTGACAAGATGCGATCACTGCCTGTCCAGAGTGGCATTTCAATCTTATTTCAACATTAATTTTGTGATGATACCTTCTACTAAACCTGGGGGAGTTTAGGTCTAATCTGCACTGCAGAAATAATGTAGTTTGACACTGCTTCAACTGCCATGACTCAATGCTTTGGAATCTTGGGATTTGTAGTTTTGTGAACTATTTTGCCTTCTCTGTGCAAGTTCTCTCCAGACAGCAAAGTAGTTTACAGTTCTTTTTTCTTTAAATGGGAATGAAGTATGCATGTGTTTTTACGCCCTGGAAAATTCAATGAGACTTCAGAGTCCAATTGGCTGGATCTGCTCACCCTTGCATACTTATCTTTTGATGTCAAACTAGTTATTGTTGCAAGCTACAAAATCTGATGACTCAAGAGAACACGATAGGTTTGTTTAGCTGCTTCGCATATTAATCAAATGTATTGGGCTTCATTAAACAATCAAATGAATCTTGTGTAATAAAGTGGGAAGCCTCTTTAAACATCCCACAGCAGGGTTGGGAATATCTTGAATCAAACAGAATTTCAAAGCAGAAACATAAACATCTCATCTTGATTCAACTTGAGTACCAATGTGTGGGGAAGAACTGGACTTTTGGGGATCTGGTATTAATATCTTTCAAGCTTCCGATGCATTTAGTGTGAATATTCAGAAGAACACATATTATAACTCACTCTGTCTTGCTTCACTGCAAAAGGCAGGACTTGGGATTTAAGAGTGAAGATCCATAGAGATACAGGTATAGCTATATTGGATTTTAAAACTATAAATGCAAAGAAAAGGGGAAGGAAAAAGGAAGAGAAAAAACATGTAGACTAGCATCCTGTTAGTGACTTACTCGGGCACAGTAGCATCACTGGGGGTGTGGACCGCACCAGGGGACACCCCAGAAGGGGGGTGACACCCAAGAATGGGGTTGGCACCAAGATGGCTCCCTGACCCCCGTGGATGCTGCTTCAGCCACTCCTAGGCCCAGCATGGGGGCTTTTCAGGCCTCATAGGCCCTGCAGGGGGCTTTTTAGGGCTTCTAGGCCCTGCATCAGTGCTTTTTGGGCCTCATAGGCCCAATGGGGGGCGCTTTTTGAGGCTCCAAGTCCCTGCAGTGGGGCTTTTTGGGCCTCGTGGACACTATGGGGGGAACTTTGGGGGGCTTCTCAGCCCTGCGGGGGGCTTTGGGGGGCTTCAAGGCCCTGCAGGGGGCTTTTTTGGGGGGCCCACCCTAGAAACCCCACCAGAAGTTCAGGGCCAGAAGTCCCACCCCCCAGAAGCCCCTCAGCTGGTGTGGGGAGACCACTGCTCAGTCATAATTTTGAATTCCAGCTGCATATGTCATTTTGTGGCTGTAGCCTGGGGATGTATTTAGAATTATAGAATCATAGAGTTGGAAGAGACCCCAAGGACTATCCAATCCAATCCCCTGCCATGCAGAAATACGCGATCAAAGCATTCCTGACAGATGGACATCCAGCCTCTGTTTAAAGACCTCCAAAGAAGGAGACTCCACCACTCTTCAAGGTAGCCTATTCCACTGTTGAACAGCTCTTATTGTCAGGCAGTTCTTCCTAATGTTTAGATGAAATCTCTTTTCCGGTAGTTTGCATCTATTGCTCCAGGCCCCATTCTTTGGAGCAGCAGAAAACAAGCATGCACCATACTCAACATGACATCCCTTCAAATATTTAAACAGGGTTATCATATCACCCCTTAACTGTCTCTTCTCCAGGTTAAACATACCCAGCTCCCTAAGTGTCTCATATGGCACGGTTTCCAGGCCTTTCATCATTTTGGTTACCCTCTTCTGGACACACTCCAACTTGTCATGTAATATAATGATCACTCTACATGTGGAATGTAATCTCCTGTTCTCTCTCTGACTTGGACATGTAGTGTCCTGAGGAGGACAGAGGGCAGCCAAGGAGTGTCTGGCTAAGTTCTTACAGCCAGCTGCTCAATGATGTCATACCCAAGGACCTCTGGAGGACTTCTGGCAAGATCCAGTTTACCTAATGATAAACTAATCCCATGAATAGACTGATCTATTATACAAGAGGGTTAGATGCAGCAAGGAACTGCAAAGACCCAAATATTTGCAGACACATCTCTCCCCATACAAGCTTGTCTACAACGTTTGATGTGTCCGGAAGGAGGAGGAACGGGTGTGCACCTCTTCCTCCTCCTTCCTTCTCACCATCCTCAGCCTTCAGCTGCCTCCGTAGAGGGTCTGGAAAGAGGAGGAACAGTTATGCGCCTCTTCTTCCTCCTCCCCCCTGCGCTGTTCCCAGCTTTCCCGGAGAGGCATCTGAAGGCCTGGGACAGCTAGGAAGGAAGAAGAACAGGTGCATGCCTTTTCCTCCTCCTCTCCATTCTCCACCCTTTGCATGCCATGTCTGGCACATGTGCCATAGGTTCGCCATCACCGGCCTAGAGAATTGTTATCTCTAGGAATTTCTAGGTTCTCCAGCACAATAGAGTCACTAGAGAGAAGATATGGATAAAATCAGCAAATAACCAAATCCACAAAAGGCAAAGCCACAAATATGGAAGGCTCCCTGTATTGTCCACATGGGAGGAGGAACCAGCACCTACGTTGCATTTGTTTCCATGATACAAAATCATATTATTTATTCATTTCATTTCATTTCCCTCAATATGAGACTCAAGGCGGCTAATAATTTGAATCCATTGGTACATATTACGGTCTGTAGAACAACAGAAAGCATAACTTGGTCCATCTTCTACATTCAACCTCTTCAAATATTTAAAGCTGGATCTTATAACAATTCTCAACCCCTTTTGTTTGCTGAGGCATGTTACAGAAATCTGTCTGTCCATTTTAATATTTTGCTGCCTTTCTTTGTCTTGATGCAATATCGGGAGTTTTTATTGTCTTCATTGTTTTATTGTTTTAATTATATCTGGAGAGTGGCCTAGTATCTATATGCAAAAAGAATGGTTTAGAAGTGAATGTGTAAAATAAATAAATTGATGTAGGAGAACTAACACCAGCATTGGACTTATGTTGTGGTGATAATATCCCAGCTGAAAGAGTTAAATTCTGCTTGAGTTATGCATTAATTTGTTCATGGAACAAGAAAAAGAGTGCGTATGGAAGGCTGGAGATAAGACAGACTTAATTAGACAAAACATTATTTTAATACCTGGTGCCTAATTAGTGGTTCGGTTTGCTGGCCTTATTAGCATAAACTGAGCTGCTGGGCTTCACTTGTTTTTATGAATTAATAAATTAGGGAATGATGATAGTTTATTAACTAGTAGCAATGAGCGGAAAGGTACCTAGGATAAGGATAGGAAAGTCTTTGTGGCTTTATAGTGGTACAAATACTATTATACAAGCAAGCAGAATTTTATGGTTTTAGTATTGTGCACAAGAACCTGTATTCTGCACATGTATTTGTTGTTTGTGCAGAGAAACTACATATATTTCTGCACATAATACCTGCTAGAAGAGGTCAAAGCATTTGAATCTGTACAACAACATTCATTTTTTCCTGTTGCAGGGAGAAATTCCTACATAAATTCTTTTCATGACTCCATCAGAAACTATGAGGACACAAGAAGCAACGATATACCATCCCTGAGAGCCAGCATGGTATCATGCTTTGTGTATTTGGACCACAATTCTAGAGATCAGGGTTCAAATCCCCACACAGCCATTAGGTAACTTTGGCCCTAAGTTGGAAACAAAGGCCCACAATAACACAATAATACCATTCCCTCACAACTGGATTAGGTTAGAACAGGGGCAGGCAACCTAAGGCCCATGGGCCGAATGCGGCCCCCCGAGGCCTTTGGACCGGCCCCAGGCCAGTCCTGCCGCTGCCGCTGCCACCGCTGCTACCCCCCGCCGCCCGCCATGATGATATTGATTATTGTTGTTATTAATTGTTCTTGGGGTTTTCTTGGCAAAATCTCCACAGGGGTTTTGCCGTGGCTTTTCTGGGGCTGAGAGAGTGTGCATGCATATATATTTTTATTTTTTTAAAATTTAAAAAATTATTTATTTATTTTTGGTGCTTCGCCCCCCCCCCCCCCCCATTGTCTGAGGGACAGCAAGCTGGCCCTCGGCTCAGAAAGGTTGCCTACCCCTGGGTTAGAAGTTCTGATCTCTGCTGAACTTTAGTGCCACCATCACAGATGGCCAGAAAAGGCTATTGCAGCATTTAGCTCTGAAGGGATCAGGTGATGCCGGCAAGCAATAAGATCCCATCTGGACCTATAAAGCTGCTGATTCTGGTCTGATTCCTTAGTTGGAGCAACTTGATTACTTGCTAGTCTGGATGCTTACCTAATGACCTTTCTACCAGCTTTAGTTTCAATCAGCCAGTCCTGATAGCAAAAGGTGAAAGGATGGGTGCTAGTTCTTTGCCTCCATCATTTCCGACATGCTTCATTGGAGTACCTTTAAAAAAAAACAACAACCAACACTAATTGCTCTCTTGGCATTGTGACAGAGGCTATAAAAATGTCCAGGATTACATGCACTTTACAGGTGTAGAAAAGCTGTAATAAAATAAGCAGACACTTGCTCAGAATCATCACCTTGAGTGCAGACAAACTCCTTTCCCTCAATTTAGATGCAGCATTGAGCGCCAGTTTTCCAGGGCATATTTGTTAATACTTTATTTTTTCTTCAAACATATACATATCTTTCCAGTAATGTACATTAGAATTTGCTTAACACCATAAAACACTACTCCTAAAACTCTACTTCCTCAACATCTCTTGCGGGGTTGTTCTTTCTTCCAAACCATATCTATTTAAATTTATTGTTCTTTTGTTCTTTTATGATATACACCCATATATCTACAGTAGTCACTAGGTTTTATATTCATGTGATGCACAGTTCATCTTATTTCCCTGTCATCCTATTACTCTACCTATAGTTTAATTCCATCTGTTCTTACAAAATTCATTGTTGCAGGGCATATTTTTATAAGAAGCAGAAAAGTTTTGAAAATGCCTGTAGTGTCTATCAAATGAACTGAGTAAGGATGGAATATATATTTTTTAAGTTGAAATCATTAAAAAAAAAATGTTTGAGTGCCAGGAACTTCTGATGAGAAGAAACCTGGACTGGCAAGAATCTTTGCAATTCAGGACTTATTCTCTGCAAAATTCACACACAAATATTTGGTGCAGAAAATAGCAATCCCCCCCCCCCGTTTTTGTTTTTGTTTTTGTTTTGCCTGGGAAAAAGCATATTCTGTGTAGGAAATTATATTTGTATGCAGAAAGACTATTTCCTGTGAAGAATTGGGGATCTATTCTGCACAGAATTTGGACAAGGTTGATTTGGATAGGATACAATTTTTTTTCTGTTTGTGCACCACCCAACATTTTCTGCCCAGAAAATACTATTTCTAGGCAGGAATATTTCTGTGTGTGAATTTTGCATAGAATTTGTCCCAAATTGTGAATAAGCATTGAAAACTGCATAGTTTTTTGAAGATTATTTCACAATAAATAGAAACAAGTAAAATTACTTGTTGCTTCCTTTGAGATGGCACAATGCAGAATTGCATCCCTAGAATAGAGAGAAACTTCTTCTCGCCAACATTCTTGGCTCCTCAGAGGCTACTTAACTTTCCTACTCATGGTACGTCAACAGCCCTCATCTTATTTCCAATGTGCGTCAACATACTACTTTGGCTTGTCTTCTTGCATCCAACAATGTTTGGAAAAATTAGGAGAGAGAAGACAAATGTTAGTATGCCATGGTTAAGAATAAATAAAATAGTCCCTCCATACCAGCTTCCTTTTCTCAGGTGGAGCCCAACTCTAATAGCAGAATTCAGTTTTTATTCAAAGAATAGTTCTCTGACTTCCCAAGAGACTTTTTTTCTTTTCATCGAATTTCCAAGAGACTCACTCAGCAGCTACTAGACAGAAACATTTCTATTTTAGAGCTTTACCTGACTATCTATAAATATCTAGCAGAGCATAATGGTTTAAAAATTTGACTATGACTCTGGAGTCCAAGGCTCAATTCCCAGCTTGGCCATGAAACCCACTGGGTGGCCTTGGTCAAGTCACACTCTCTCAGCCTTAGGGGAAGGCTATGGCTAACCTCATCTGAACAAATCTTGCCAGGAAAACTCCATGATAGGTTTTCCTTAGGGTTGCTATAAATCTGAAATGACCTGAAGGCACACATCAACAACAAATTACTTAAAACACTGGTACTACAAAGGGCTGGGCCTACCATTAGTCAGACTGAGGCAACTACCTCAGGCTGACACAGAGATTAGAAAAGTTACTTTTTTAAGAATAGAACTCATAGAATCTGAGAGTAGTAGTGGGAGTGCTTTCATCAGATGTGGTGGAAGATAATGCAATAATGACCATGTTGCAGTAAGATTCAAATGCCAATCCAGTTGACCTCTACCCATGAAATGGAGGGAGGGAGCCATCTTGTCCTTTGCGTTAAGTCAGTAAAATGTCTTATCCTTTGTGTTAAGCACAAGCACCATCTTGTCCTTTGTGTTAAGCTAGGCCAGCCTCATGCCCTTCCGCAAGCCATTTAATGAAGTATGTTGAGACAAGAGCTGAACAAGTGAACTTTTTAAAGACGTTTGGCAATAATAAATAAAAGATAGCAGCAATAAATGACTAAAATGGTACAAAACAGCAACAGTCAAGGGTCCCTTCAGAATCAGTTTCCTGTGTTGTCCTTTCAGGAAGGGCCAGAACCACTGTAATGTCATGCCTTCATTTACCACATCCTGTCTGCACAAGTTAATAATAATAATAATAATAATAATAATAATAATAATAATAATAATAATTTTTTATTTATAGCCCGCCCCTCTGCGTGGCAATCGGAGCGGGGTACAATAAATTTTAAAACAGAACAAAGTTAGTTTTTATTTGTATTTTCCTGCCTCTCCCTATGGATCGAGGCGGGATTACAGAGAAATATAGAAAAATACAATATATAAAATACAATATATAAAATCATAACAATAATAAAAAACCCACAATCCATATAATAAAATCCAATACCCAATCATGTGCACAGATTGGTCGTGATCTTCAAGTTGATTCAGAAAGCCAGCCAGCATTGGGGGTACTGATAGATGGAAACAGTGGTGTACCTAGTATATTTGACATCTGATGTGGATCATTTTTAATATCCCCTCCTCTCTTTGCTCAGTCTGGCAAAGCTGCTGGCTGGGTGGGAAAGAAGAGAGACTCCTAGCCAGCAGAGCTGCCAGATTCAGAAAGCATCCCCTTCCCACCAATGGCCACCCCTTCCCACTAGCATACAGGATGAAACCCCCTAGAGATACTCCTGGATAGAAACAAGCATGCTTCTAGCATTAATCTCCTTGTTAGGTCTAACTCTACATAAGTATCAACTCACCAACAATTGATTCATTCTTTTGCAGGATTCAGTCTGTTGTCTGCTAATGGGATCTAAAGCCCAGCTGAAATGGATCAGGTTAATCTCTATTCCTCATGAAAATCTGGAACTGAGTGACCACCCAGTTCATCATGTGGGCAACTTACTGCAACATAAGACTCTGTCCTAAGGCAGATACTGGGCCTGATAGATTGCGACATATGATGTACTAGTTACAATTGACCTCTTTTGCTCTAATTGCAATTAGGGATGGAGGAGGATTTCATTAATCATCATCATCATCATCATCATTTATATCCCACCCCTCTGCAGAGCAAATGCATTAGGCCTGCATTTTTAAGGATGCCAACCAAATTTGCTCCTTGCAAGCTGATATATGGATTGGAACATCATTATCATTCAACCATACTCTTTCCTCAGTTGCACACTGCAGTTTTTGGCTCAAAAATTGCATACACAACTGTGTTTTTTTGGGGGGGGGGGAGATTATGTAGAAAAAAATATGTTGTAAGAATTCTTTGGGAAAGTGGTATGGAAAACTAAACATGAATTTTCACTTCAGAAAAACCAGCAGACTCATTCTGAAATTGGGCAGAATAGACTTGTGAATGACACATGCCAAACTGACACAGGCTGGACAGAGAGTGATTTGTCTATTCCTAATTATAGTATTTTCCCTAATCACTTTTTGCCACAGAATGTTGTATAAACATGCAAAAAGTTGCATGTGTAAACACAGGCGGATGTTGACTGACCTCACAAGTTGTTCAGGGTGCTTATTTGCAAAACAGGTAGCAATCTTACACCTTGAAGGACTCAGCACCTTAAATTAAAAAAACAACCAAGGTTCCTAGGAAGAATGAATGAACCATTTGTTCTTTATGGATCCTGTGTTTTTCAGTTGCATTGGCCACAACTAGTAGAAAACACCATAAAGGAAATTTTCCTAACTATCAGTCCATTGGGTCACATAAAAGGAGCCATGTTGGATCAGACCAAAGGCCTATGAAGCCCAACATTCTGCTCACACCATGACCAATCAGATATTTGAATAAAAAGCCTACCACAGTGGTGTCACTAGTAGAAAACATCATAGAAACACATTTTCCTAACTATCAGTCCATTGGGTCACATAAGACATGCTACATTGGTTTAAGCCAAAGGCCTATCAAGTCCCAACTTTCTGTTCACATCATGACCATTCAGAGGTTTGAATGAAAATACTAAAGCAGCATCACTAGGATTGATGTCACCTTGGTGCAGTAACTCATGCTATCACACACACCGCATTGCCTGGTTGGCACACACCCCAGCCATCCCCTCCGCTAGCCAGGCCACTTGTGCTGTGGTGAGGTTTTGATGTTGCTGCCACCTGGCAGAATCATGGCTTCTCACCCAGGATCCATGCTACACCTAGAAGGTAGCTTCCCACCAGCAGCCACCAACAATGATGTGGTGCTGCCTGCCTGTGTGGGTGATCAAGGGATGTAATGCTATTTCTTGCTCACTGAACAGCTGTGCCAAGCTGGGAAGGGGCTGTTGGGCGGCAGATGCCCCCACCAACACCAGCAACCACTGTTTATGGGTGACAGAGGCACCCTGGCTGGTGGAGGGGGTGACTGGGGGTTCTTGGAATTGATAGGACCAATCACCGTACCAGGTATTCGTGCCCCCTCTGAGATGTCACCCAGTGCAGACTGCACCCGTCAGCCCCCAACTACTAGCCTACCAGTAGGATATAAGTGCAGTTTCAGCTTCCATTTTGAGCTCACCAGCACCAGATATTCAGAGGCACACTCCCTCAATTACTGGAGGTGATATGTAGCCATCCTGCTGGGTAGCAGTTGGTGCAAATAGCAAGCGTGAGAGGGCAAAATAGCTTTCTAGAGGCAGTAGAGCACCAGTGATGCATTCTATTCATAAGGAAACAAGACCAAGACTTTAAGAGAAAGGGGGGTTGCAGACTGCCAGAAATAGTGCAAATTGAGTCCACTTTTAGTTAGGGTTAGGGTTAGGGTTAGGGAATCATGGGAATTATTTTTTTTCTGAGACACTGAGCCTTATCTGTCAGAGAGCTCTGGTGCCACAATAAACTATAGTTCCCATGATTCCCTAACCCTAAAAGTGAACTAATTTGCACTATTTCTGGCAGTCTGCAACCCCCCCAAAGTTAGCTAATTGAAGAATCCAGCTGATTAAACATTTGGCTTTTCATAAAGCAATCAATTACATTTTAATAAATTTGCATATGCCCAAACAGAAGTATAGATGCATTTTTGGAACAATTCTATTAAAGGAAATGGAGGGGACTTGGGGAGAGGCGAGCTCTTGGAAGAGGAGAAAAACAGTTTTCTGCTGTTTGCCCCACTTTTTAATATATATTATAAGAGTAACACATTTGGATTAAAAGGTCCTCCCTTACCCTGAAATACAACAAGGAGCTTGGGAAAATTTGCCCATGCTAATTAAAAAACTTCCCTTGGCAATCAATGCAAACTTTAACTGGATTGATCTACTGACATCTCCTCCACTCTCAAATATCCAATAGTTGTATAGGCTATGTAATTTCAGTTTGACATTTATATTTGTTCTGTCATTATGTAATTTAATAATTGAAATAATTACAGTTTTGCTGGGGAATAACCCACATTTTGTCAAATGAAAGGAAACAATCATTCCTGCCTCCCCTCTATTGAAAGAACTGGCTTGTGCACTCTGTTCCAGATTAACAAGGTAGCAGTTCTGTTCTCCCGCTGGAACAGTTGTGGATCTCTAGGATATGTTGGCTTCTCCAAGTGTGGAGCTTCAGTCATAAGCTTCAGTCATTTGTACTTTGGTTCACCTGCCGCAGATCTCACACCTATTATAAAAGGACCAATATACAAGGCTGCCTTCTACTGAGTCAGATTATTGGTTCCTCATGGTGTCAGATACAATTCTCTCCTAGATCTACCAGGAGATTCCTGCCTTGGGGTGCAACTATGCAGTGGGTCCTTGATATCCTCTGCGGTTTGCTTCCAGGACACCCCCTCCCCTTGGATACCAAAATCTTTGAAAGCTCATGTCTCATTATAGACAATGGCACAGTAAAGTGGTGTCCCTTATTTTAAAAAAATGGCAAAACCAAGGCTTACTTTTTGGAATTTGTATTTTTTTAATGGGTGGGGGTGGGGGGTGGGGGTAATCTTTTCAAGCTGTGGAGGGTGGAATCCATGGATTCAAAATCTGTTAAGGAGGAGGGCCAACAGCAATACAATTTAACACCACTTTAACTGCCATGGCTCCATCCTACAGAATCCTGGGATTTCTCATTTTGTGAGGCATCAGCACTCTTTGGCAGAGAAAGCTAAAGACTTTGTAAAACTGCAAATCTCAAGATTTCATAGGATGGAGCTATACCACTTAAAGGGGTGTCAAACTGCTTTATTTCTGCAATGTAGATCCACCCCTGATTGATTTTTTAAAATAACCTAGAACAAGAAGCAACTGGTTTTGCATCTTGAATACACATTCAGTTGGGGACTCACAACTGATTTAGCTAAGTGAGAAGGTAACCTCTCCCAACCACACATAGGGGCTTAGAAATATCTTCTCTTATCCTGGAGCACTCCTGGGTTCAAGTTCTGGGCAAGTGAAAGAGCAACATAACCTTCAACATTAAAATCCAGAATGCATGTGGCCTGGCAACATCAGAGTGTGTTCAAGAGGGATAAAGTTATTAAGGAGGAAGAATACACAAGCTAGGAGAGGCTACACAAATTTGCTTTTGCCTGAGTTTACAGGGAAGGGCAAGATTCCACTCCTTGAGCTAACTGAGTGCAAACTACTTTTTGCATTTTGCCCCCTGCTGAGTTAACTACTTTTGTATGTTGAACTCAGTTTGTAGCAACTGAAGTAAGCTGAGGACAAAGTGGGAGGAGGAGAGGGAAACTGGGACATTTTAGAAGCAGCTAGAAAAGTGGGGTGGCGGGGGATTAATTGGGACTGTCCCTGCCAAATAGGGATGGTTGAAGATATGGATCAGGCTGATGTTTCCTCTTGCTAAAATCTACTTTATGCTTCACTGAATGCCTACCGGAGCATCGGAAATAAATCCTTTGCTTAACTGAGCATGTTGTCTCACCCCATACTTTTGGACATCTGCAGCAGGATTAATGGTCAATTAGACAAAGAGCCTTTCTGACAGATGGCCAACCAGTAATAAACAGCTCCCCTACCCGGGTTGGTTGCAACATCCTCTGGAATACACCATTCAATCTCCCCAGTGAATAATTGGGACTGATCACTAGCTGTGCTTCCTTGCACCAAAGACTCCATCTGAATTGAAAGAGGCACTGAGGGAGGCTGCACCACCGAGGCCAAATAATGGGGTGCAGTCAGAAATTTCTGCAAGTGAGTTATTGGCTCATCCAATCGATCTGGCATCTTGGGCATGTAAGGAAATGAAAGGAATGGCTTTCATGCTGACGGAGTGCACCCAGGTGTCTGATTATTAGAGAAAGCCATACCCTTCAACAACTCATTTTGAATACAGTCTGGAAAGCCTTGCAAAAATATAAGCAAATAAAACAAAGCAAAAAAAAAAAAAAAAGAGAGAGAGAGAGAGAGAGAGAGAGAGAGAGAGAGGAGAATTTGCTCATGCGGCACTTTGTTTTGTAATAGAAACTTCTTGCTGGCTGGTACAATTATATCACATTATGGCTGTAACTTAACAAATTATTTCTAAAGAGCATTCAGAAAAGAATAATAAAATGCTAAAGTTGGAAGTGACCCCTAAGGGCCATCCAATTCAACCCCCTGCCATGCAGGAAGACACCATCCAAGCACTCCTGACAGATGGCAGTTCATCCAGTGAGGCTTCTTTTCAATTGCAGGGTAATGGTAATATTTAGTTACAGCAAACCCTTTGGTATCCACTGGGATTTGGTTCCAGGAGTCCCCATGGTTACCAAAATCTGTAGATGCTCAAGTCCCATTAAATACAATGGTGTAGTAAAATGGTGTCCCTTAGATAAAATGAAAAAATCAATTTGTTTTTGGATTTTATTAAAATGTAATATTTTCAAGCCATGCATGGCTGAATCTGTGGATAAGGAATCTGTGGATATGGAAGGCCAAATATACTTTTATACTTGTGGGATAGTGCATGTGGCCACACTTCATGGTAGTGGAGAAGAAGTCCTAGTTGAGAGATGTACAATTTCTAGAAATTTTGAAGTCCTGGAAGGAAAAAAAAAGGTGTGTATGTGTTTTGTTGTTCCCAATATTACCATGTCTCATTGGATTGTGTAGTTTTGTGCAACCCAGACTACATTTGACACACTTATCTGTAGTCCATTTGGTTTTGGCTGACTGAAGTCCCATCAGTTTTAAAGGTTCTAGTCTATGTAAGGTTGCTGCTGCACTGCAGAATTAATGCAGTTTGGCAGTGCTTTAACTGTCATGGCTCCATTCTATGGAATCTGGGAATCTGTAGTTTGTTGTGTCCCCAGATCTCTCTGCAAGAGGAGGCTAAATATCTCATAGAGCTACAGATCCCAGAATTCCATAGCATTGTGCCATGGCAGTTAAAGTGGTGTCAAACTGTATTCATTCTGCAGAGTAGATGCAGCCTAAAACATGGGCCAAAATCCTATGGGAACTCCAAATTAATGTGAAAGCAGCCATGCAATAGTTATGCTTTCTCAGAAATTCTATAAATTTCACAACCATGGGACCCAGCATAGTTTTACTGCAAAAGAGTTACATTGACATTAAAAGTGTGTGGGATCTTGCCCATTATCTGGATCCAACCCAGTGGGTCTAAATCAACTGAAATTCTTCTGATGTGGAGATGGAACAAGTACTCACTGCTTTTTGTTTCCTTGCTAAAAAAGGCCAGGAAGAATAATGCATAGGGGAGAGTATTGCAAAGTTTTCACCTGTTATTCACACATCTCAAAGTGTTTCATGAAGTTATTCTGGGCTCCACAGTTCAAGAAGGATACCAAGAAGTTGGAACTGAGATGATCAAAGGTCTGGAAACCAAGCCTTATAATTTAGGGAGCTGGAAACATTGAGCTTAGAGATGAGAAGATTGAGAGTTGACGTGATAGCTATCTTTAAATATCTAAAGGGATGTCATGTGGAAGATGGAGCAAGCTTGTTTTGTGCTGGATCCAACCCCAGTACTGGACTGAAGATATAATGTAGTTTGACACCACTTAACTGCCATGGCTCCATCCTACAGAATTCTGGGATTTGTAGCTTTGTGAGGCACCAACACACTTTGACAGGAAGGCTAAACACCTTGATAAACTAGCAATCCCGGCATTCCATAGGATAGAGCTACACCACTTATAGTGGTGTCCAACTCTATTATTTCTGTAGTGGAGAGGCACTGTCAGACATGAATCAGTGGATTCAAAATACAAGAAAAGAGATTTCACCTAAATTAGAAAGAATGCCTTCACTGTAAGAGCTGTGGAATAGACTGCCTAAGAGATTGGTAGACTCTCCATCTTTGGAGGCCTTTAAACAGATGTCCAGATGGTCATCTTTCAGGAGTGCTTTAGTTGTATATTCCTTCAAGGATGGGCATGCTGGTCCTTCTAGTACTAAGGTTCTACTAATCTATTTTGCAGAAAAATATCTATATGCATTTGGGCACAGGAAATCATTGTTTTCAAAAACATACTTAGGCTGCATCTGTACTGCAGAAATAATGCAGTTGGACACCATGACAGTTAAAGTGGTGTCAAACTGCATTAATTCTGCAATACAGATGCAGTCATGAATTCTGTTGTTGCTGTTGAAAAAAAAAAGGAGGAAAGAAGATTCTGCAAAAGGAAACAAAATCCAAAAAGATAGTTTTTGTGCAACCTGCTGCCCATATGTGTTTCTGGAATCAATGTGTATTTCTGTCTGTGCAGAACAATTTCCCAAAATACTTCTGGATATGGAAATACTGGGTAAAAGTTGTACCATAACATAATATTTATGTTTTCCTATGTCCAGGAGAAAACTAGGGAAGTGATTAATCCTTGCATGCAAGGGCAAAATAGTCAAAGATTTACATCTCCATTCTGGTGTAAGCATTCTGTGTAACTTGCAGGCTTGCGTGCCAGCAGATAAAATCGGTGAAAACATTGCCAGGAGCTGTGAATCAGGGCATTCTTGCAGCCATCTGCTTTGTGTCATGTATTTCATCTTGCAGTTGGGGACTTGGTGTTCACACTGTGGTTTTCCAAATGCAAGGCCTCTTGGAAATCCATGGGCTAAACGAAGCCCTCCACAATAGAAAATGCATTATTTATTTGCGCTGGAAAAGCAGAAATTGGATGCCTTTAGATGAACTGAGATTTCCTTATGAACAGCAAGTTCTTCTCATCAGTCTGTCCCTGGGGATGTGTCCAAGTGGGTAGAGTGTTATGCTGCAGTGTAATTAGAAAAATCAGAGAACATCTCCACTCTGATGTTCTTTGCCCTGCTTCAGATGTGATCGGCCTCTTCAGCTCAGAGAGGCCAGTTATTAAATCCCCTGAAACAGCTTGAGAGTGAAGACTTACATATCATCAACACCTGTGTTTCCTGTCTAATTCAATGCATTTTTAGTGGTGGCTTGCTGTTACATATTGTCAAATTGGCTTTGACCCATGACAACTCTAAGAATGAGAGCCCTCCATGAGATCCTCTTAGCAACAGCCTTGCACTGGTCTTGCATGCGCAGAGCCTTGGCTTTCTAGATTGATACAAACTGACTGTTGTCATGTCGTCTCATGATATGTCCAAAGTATGGGCCTCGGCAGACAGCTAATAGAGCCGTCTCTGAGGCAAGGAAGAGGAGGGGCAGCTGCATGCTCGGCGCCCCTTCCTGCTCCCGAGGTTGCCCTCGGAGCTGCCGGCCCTCCGCACGGCCGGCGCTCCGAGGGCAACCTCCCACCGCAGCGTCCGCACACGCTGCGGTGGATAAGTCAGTGAAAGTGCACCCTACGCTTTTAGGGCGCACTTTCACTGACTTCTGAAAGGAGCGCTGATTTAGCGCTCCTTTCAGGGGCACCGACGGTACGGCGTGGTGCAGATGCCTCGCTCCCGCAGCGCACCGTCCCGCGGCGTCCCGGACGCCCTCATCTGCTTCCCCCCTATGACAGCCTGAGTTTAGTCATTTTGGTTTCTAGGGGGAGTTCAGGCCTGATTTACTCCAGGACCCATTTATTTGTTGTTTTGGTAATCCATGGTTTTTTGCCAGTCCTTGGAAAGCTCATGCTACAACTTCTTTTGCACAGTAAGTCTCAAATGTGCTACAAGATCCCTTTGCATACTGATATTCCAGACTAACACGGCTATGTGTCTGAATTCTCCTGACTTGGAGAAGTCACAGATTAAACCTGGAAACTTTGAGACACCAAGCTTGTCATGCCTCCCCTTGAGTTTGGCTTTTGAAGATGATACAGCCTGCAAGTTGGTTGGGGCTGAGTCAGTGTGCTTTATAAGTCAAGAGACCTTCTCCCTTTCAGTTGTTGGAAATCAACTTAACTTCTCTCTTAGCTTATGTCTTCTCTCTCAGGGGTGCTCTGATTCTGTGTTCCTGCATGGCAGGAGGTCGGACTGGATGGTCCTTGTGGTCTCTTCCAACTCTATGATTCTATGATTCTACAATTCTATGACTCTGGGAGTTATGATCTTGGACTGTTTCTTGACTGCTATTGTGTTACTCATGGACTTTGCTTGGATTTATGGCTTCTGATCCTGGACAGTTTGTTATCAGGTACTGATTATTCCTTCAGCTACTGCACTGTTGGCACTCTCTCATTCTCTTCATGGAATAGTCAGCCAGAGGATCACGAATGTTGGAAGCCAACACACCTAGAAGGCATCAGATTGAAGAAGGGTGTTTTACAGGTAATGTCCAAGTTTGTTAGTAGTGTCATCTCCAAATATCAGATTTGAGGGGATATACACTTTCATTTAGGATCACAGAATAGAATCATATGGTTGGAAGAGACCTAAGGACCATCCAGTCCAACACTGTTCTGACATGCAGGAATACATAACCAAACCATCCCCATCAGATGTCCATCCAGTCTCTGTTTAAAAACCTCCAAATAAGAAGACTCTACTACACTCTGAGGGAGTGTCTTCCATCTCAAACAGCTCTTGTCATCAAGAAGTTCTTCCTAATGTTGAGGGAGAATCTCTTTTCCTATAGCTTGCATCCATTGCCCTGGGTCCTGTTCTCTGGAGCAGCAGAAAACAAGCTTGCTCCATCTTCAGTATGACACCCCCTCAAATATTTAAACAGGGATATCATATCCCCTCTTAACCTGCTCTTCTCCAGGCTAAACATAGCCAGCTTCCTAAGCCACTCTTTATAGGGCTTGATGGTTTCCAGACCTTTCTTCTTTGTCACCTTCCTGAAGACATATGGCTGCTCAGTGGTGAAAGGAAACAACACCAGACTAGATGGATTTTTGGATTTGATCTGGCAGAGATGGTCTTGAGATGTT
>CM034710.1:124354686-124375190 GCA_020142125.1 Phrynosoma platyrhinos | reverse complement strand
TCTGTCTGCTGAAGGTGACAAACAATTCAGTTACAGTGCCTAGTGTCCTTTATTCTAAGGGATACCTCTCATTTCAGGGATGAAAAGTTTATCCCTTATAGGTCTGGCAGGTGCCCCCTCTTAGGAGGGTTGGGAAAAATTTTTTGAATGAAATGTCAAAAAATCCCATTTTGGGGGTATGGCCTATTGTGATAATGGAGTCTCCCATTATCTGGGCAACACAGTTGAAGGATAGTCTTCTCTCCAGGTAACCCAAAGGCTAATGATGTGATGGGGTAATTTGCATTTATTAGGGTCAGAGTCATAGAGATGATGAGAGAATGGAAATGGACTGTAGGGTTCTCAGGAGAGATTATAAAAAGCTTCAGATGACCATGAGGCAAGAGAAGAAGAAAGAGAGACAAGGCAGTTGAATATAAACTGCACCTATGGATGCTTCATCTTTTTTAAAAATTATATTTTTATTGCATACAAATAAAATACATTTATCATTTTATACCTATAATAATAATTTTGCCTCATTACTTTATATCAGGCGTCGGCAACTTTTTTTTGCCGGGCGCCAGGGGGGGGGAATGGTGCGGGTGCTGGTGCATGAGCGCACTTGCGCATGCACAACCCCCACCATCATGTGCATGCATGTGTGCATGGGGGCGCCATTTTGGAAGGCCCAACGGCACTGGTGCCATGCGAATTCACAAGGTGCCGTGTCGTTGGGCCTTCCAAAATAGTGCCCGCCACTGTGCACTTGTGCATGCATGCACACAACGGTGGGTGCCATTTTGGAATGCCCAATAGTGCTGGCGGGGCGCCATCTTGGAATGCCCAACGTTACTAAATCACATGTGCTAAAATCAATGGGTGGTTGGGTGGTGGAAGATCATCTAGATGCCCTCAAGGGCTCCTATCCTACTCACCAGAAGCAGGAAGGGACCCACGAGTTCATGAGATGGTGATGGCAGCCCTTCATAAATACAGGTATGTGTGCATCATGTCATTTATGAATATAGAAAATATGTTATTTTTACAGAGAAATACATGGCTAAGTTAACCGAAATCAATACTTTCATTTGGTATTTTGGGTAGAACATAAAACTTTTTCATACTTTGTGAATATGAATATCAACGCTGCATGTCATGAATTTTGACACGTTGGGTTTTTTAAAGTTAATTTTTTTTATTGAAGGATAATTTTTTAAAATCATATTTTTACAATAAGTATTTCCCCCCCTTTGCAATCAAACCATCCGTGCCCTCCTTTCATTCTTTCCTTCAGAACTAGGTTTGTCCACCTTAATTTAACAATACTTTTCTTCTATTTAATTACATTCATTCATTGCTAGTCTACATCTTTCTATGAATATATCAATATTCTTTTCATGTGATTGCAAGTTATTCTTCTTCCTTTTGTTGTGTGTATGTGTGTGTATTATAGATTCATATATCATATAAATATTTATATAATCTTATCTATATGCATATTCCAATATCTATTATTGTCTCTTTTCATAATTCTCTTTTACCCTTATCTTTAACTTTCCTTATTTCATACTTAATCTTCTCCTTTATCCTTTTATTAACCTCTAAGACTTATAACTGTTAAGTCACCCAGTTTTTCTCTCCAGGGTCTTATCATATCTTTCCATCCTTAGTCATATTTCTTAATGATTTTTCTTTGATTAATATTGTTAGCTTATTCATTTCCATCATGTCATATATATTTAACAGCCATCTTCAATTGTAGATGTACTTTTTTTCTTTCCATCTCTGGGCAAGTATAATGTGATTTTTGCATTTTTCTCCTCAGCTTGCCTTTCTATCATATTTAATAAGTCCATTTATGGTGTCATTTCCATGTTCATTTTTCATATTTTTGTTATATCATATATCATGTATCAAGAATTTCTTCATCACACAACCATAATATATGAATTAAGATTCCTTTTTTTCCCTGCCACATTTCTAGCATTTCCCCTCTCCATTTTTGAACACCTTTGCCCTCCTGATTGGGGTTAAATATTGTTTAATCTAAATTTCAAATTTTTATTCCATGATTTCCCCCATTTTTCTATTTGGATTGGGTGCCCAATATTTTGTGCCCATTTTATTGTGCATTATTTTACTATTTCTTGTTCCATTTCTCTTTTTAATAATAGTAACTTGGTTACTAGGAGATTGCCCCTTGTAAGTAGCACTTTGTCTAATTCTGTATTTTCTTTTCCAATGCCTTCTAACTTAATGTCTTAAAACTTTATTGCTGTTTTGAAAACCAGATAACACTAGCTTCTAGAGATATAGAAAAGTTAACTTAACATTGCAACACAGTAGGAAACCTCAGTTATAATACAGCACAGTGTACCTTTTAGTAAATGCCTATAAATATGCTGTCTCTGTCAATGAAACAACCACATATCTTATTTCTATCATACCTCAGACATATAAATTATTGTTTATTGCTGTGGCAATGCATGCTACTGAAAAGTTCTCCAGCATTTCCAGAAGGTTGTTTGTGTTTTGCTTTGGATTAAAGAGCCCCTTCCAAACACTTGGAGATACCATAATTTCAAAGGATGTGACAGGAATAATGCAATGCGAGTGTGTTATTGATGGTTTGCTCTTTCACTGAAGGCCTATTCATATAAAGTAATGGATTCTTTAGGCTGTCAGCTGATACACAGAAAAACTCAGAAGAACCTACACCACACAGGTGGACATCCTTATAAGCACCATCATTTTAGTTAAAGTCACTTTAGCTCCCCCTTTACCTATGCTGCATTCATTCTGAGATTCAAGAGAAGAATCCAAGATGGTAGTACTTGGTGGTACTTACACCCCGGATTGTCAAAACACTCAGTGAAGGCTGTGTCCGCACTGTTGGGAAACCCCAGCTTACTATTGGGGGTTCCAGATCTGCAGGGCGGACACAACCTGGTTCTGAATCCCACCCTAAAAATAGCTTCCGGACCCTGGGTGTATGCATGTGCGTACATGTGCCTTCAAGCTGCCTGCTGACTTATGATGACTCCATAGATCTCATAGGGTTTTCTTAGGTAAGTGATAATCAGAGGTGGTCTTGCTGTCTTCCAAGAACAGGCAGTACCTGGTGCATTTAGCTGTTTAGACCTCATCTCTAAGAGTCTTATTGCATAAAGAAAGCCAAAGGATCAGGAGAGTAGCTGTTTTTCTGTGCCTCTCCACATGCCATCAAAGCACTTCTGTTCTCTTCCTGAGGGAGATGGTCATAAAAGCATATCTTTTGTCATGTTGGAAAAATCCAATTGGCAAAAGGCACACTTTTACAACAGTATCCCTCAGGAAGGAGAATGGAAGTGCTACGACAGCATGTGGAAAGGGAAGGAGAAAGCCACTACTCTCCCAGTCTATTTCAGCCTTCTGATCTCATATGATAAGGCTCTTAATCTCTCATTTAGGCCTAAACCAGTACTTAAAACATTAAGAATGTTTATGTTTGTGTTTGTGTATGTGCCTTCAGGTCACTGTTGACTTATGGTGACTTCATAAATTTCATAGTGTTTTCTTAGGCTATCCTGAGAAGTGGTTTTGCCAGTTCCTTCCTCTGAAATATAGCCTACAGCACCTACTATTCATTTGTGGTCTCCCATCCAAGTACTAAGCAGAGCTAACTCTGCTTAGCTTCCAAAATCTGACATCTTTACATATCTGAAGAGATGTCACATAGAAGATGGCATTCCTTCTCTGCTATTCTAGAGACCAGTACATGGATTGATGCATTCAAATTACAGGGAAAAAAGATTCTATCTAAACAGAAAATCTTGATGGTAACAAATTCTTGTTGAAGAACATCTTGATGGTAAGAAATTCTTCTTAAAGAACTTCTTGATGGTAAGAACTGTTTGAGAGTGAACTGGACATCCTTGGAGAGTGGTGGATGGTGACACTCCCTTTTTGGAGGTCTTTAAATAGATGATGCATAGACACCTTTCAGGAGTACATTAGTTGTATATTTCTGCATGGCACTAGATGACCTTGTGATTCCTTCCAACTCTGGTTCAAAGTCTTCTCACTTTCTCTCAGCTACATCTCCTGCACCTCACCTCACTTCACCTCCCAACATGGCAGAAGCTGGGGCTAAATATCTCTTGAATCCTGATGGTGGCAGTTAAGTTGCTATTTCACATGGAAAGTGGAGCCAATTCTTGAAAATGAGAATCAATTTATGTTGCTGTTCCAATGTAATTTTGTCTCCTGCTGGCCTTAAATGATTCCTTTCGGTTCTGTTTTACTGTTTATAAAATACAGGAAAACACACAAATTCATCTTTTAGCTGTTCGTGATCTGCTTCATTCATGAGGTCAATGCGCACACTTGCACACACACACATACCTCAGTCTTATCATTTGGTTCCAACTAGAGTAGACCCCTTCGACTAATAAGATTTACCTGTGTGTTGATTCATTCATACATTTATTTAATGGGTCTCTTCTGTTTGGAACTAACTAATAGCATCAGGTCTATGAATACAAGTCCCCTGGCCATGCTGGTTGGGGGCTTCTGGGAGTTATAGTCCAAAATATTTTTCAAACAAGATGCTTTCCCCTCTCATAATGCCTGGCAAGCTGTCCTCCCCTCCTTTAAATGGTAAGAAAAATGGTGGGCATGTAGAGACACATAGTAGTTTGAGTGTAAGACTACAAATCTGGGAGAGTTTGAATCTCCACTCAGCCATTTATTCAGAGGAGGTTTGCCATTGCCTTCCCATGAGGCTGAGAGTGTGTGACTTGCCCAAGGTCACCCAGTGGGGTTCGTGGCTGAGCTGGGAATCGAACCCTGGTCTCGAGTCATAGGCCAACTCTCAAACCATTACACCATGCTGGCTCACCATTTTCTATAAAGGATCACCATTTTTACTATGCCATTGTATATAATGGGACTTGAGCAGAGTTTGGTATCCACAGGGAGTCCTGGAACCAAGCCCCAGCGGATACCAAGGGCCCAATGTACTTTGTAAACTAGACTCCTCATGCTAAAAATTAATAAATATCAATTACAGAAATCTACAGCTTCATCGTATCCCTCTGGGGTCCAGTTTCTACCCATAAATAGTACTGAGCACACACTCGCATACACAGAGAATGTGTGTGTAAGAGAGAGGATATGCCTTTAAAATAAAGCACATGGGGAAGTACTAATCTTCCCACATTGAGACAGGTTCACCATAAGAGTTGGATTGAAGGTACATAACAACAACCACAAATTGGAAGCAGTGCTAATAGAATATCCCCTTATATTTTCTTTCAAAATGCTTGCATGCTTGCACAGAGAAGCTGAGCATGTCCAGTGGTTGCATCAGCACTGTAGAAATAATACAGCTTGCCACCATGAAACAGACGAAAGTGGCAGTTGTTTGGACAATTGGAAGAATTGGGAAGAACTTGTGCAAAAGTACCATGAGGAATTTAAAGTGCCACTCTTCTAATAAACAGCTCCTTGAGGACTAAGGGTGCATCTGCACTGTAGGAATAATGCAGTTTGATACCACTTGAGTTGCTGTGGGCTCCCTGCTACAGAATCCTAGGATTTTTAGTTTGGCGAGGCACCAGTACTCTTTGCTATCAAGCTACACCATTGTCCTTAGAATAATAGAGTCATAGAGTTGGAAGAGACCACAAGGGCCATCCAGTCCAACCCCCTGCCATGCAGGAACACCCAATCAAAGCATCCCTGACAGATGGCCATCCAGCCTCTGCTTAAAGACCTCCAAGGAAGGAGACTCCACTACTCTCCGAGGGAGTGTGTTCCACTGTCGAACAACCCTTACTGTCAGGAAGTTCCTCCTAATGTTGAGGTGGAATCTCTTTTCCTGGAGCTTGCACCCATTGTTCCGGGTCCTTGTCAAACTACAAATCTCAGGGTCCCATAGGATGGAGCTAGAGCACTCAAAGTGGTGTCGAACTGTATGATTTCTACAGTGTAGATGCACCCAAGGAGATAGCAATCACTGGTACCCTTCTCTTTAACATTCTGATTTTTTGTGTTTTCATCTTCCAGTCTCTCTCCTCTCCCCTACTTTATTTTTCCATTGATCATGGAGGACAGGTGCATAAGGTACCCCCTCCCCCCCAAAAAATGTTAAAAATGCCATTTTACACTGGGCCACAAGAAAAGGTGCATCATGAAATACAATGAACTCTTTGCTCATACTGCAATGCCACCCCATTGCATCTGAAACACCAGATTGCCTTTATCTGGATCAGAATCAGAGCAGTACTCGTTGTGCATGAAAAATAATCTGGAGACCTCATAAATATTTAGCAGTCGCAGTTTCAGGGCGCCGCCTTGCCAATGTCTTCCTATGCCAATTAGGCACTGTTGCATGTTTATAGTGCAGTAATAAGGCAACTACAGGCAGGCACTTTGATTTAAAGTGATGATTTTCTTATTCTTTTTTCTCTCCAAAGCAACCCGGTGCAAGGCAGATACTCTTAGGAATGTTTGGCTCATCCCTTGACCCATCACTACAAAACACAGGATATTTTCATTCATATTTCCTGATGGTTGGAGGGGAACCGGTGACAAGTTACATACTTTCCAACTGTTGTAGTTTGGCAAGAACAGTCCTGATTAATTTCCATCATCCTACTTTTGCAACTACTTCTAAAATGTCTCAGGTTTTTTCTCCTTCTCCTCCTTTCCCCCCTTTGTCTTCCTCTTCCGAACTAGGTAAATTGATTCACTGGATGAAAGAAAAGACAGAAGAATACATTTTTTTAAAAAAAAGATTGGCATATATTGTTCAAATTTGGAAAAATGCTTGGCAGACACTGTTAAAGTCGGACCTCCATAGCCACAGAATTTTTTATCCATGGATTCAACCATCTACAGTTTGAAAATATTCAAAATATATATGAATTTTTTTCCTATTGAGTATGGTGGATAAAGGAAAACCAAAAAGGCAAACCTTGATTTTGCTGTTTTATGTAAAGGATGCCATTGTATTATGCCCCTATATTTAATGGGACTTGAGCATCCATGGATTTTTATATCTATTGGGAGTCCTGGAGCTAAACCCCAGCGGATACTAAGGACCCACTGTACTAAGAATCTTAAAGAATAAAGAAGATTTTGTATGGATATATATTTCTATAGAAACAAACAGAAATTTGGATAATAATTACAGATAAGTTCATAAACATACAACTGTAAAAAATTTCCTTCATCAAAGATTAATGGTAAAATGCAACTATTTTGTTAAACAATAGAATTGAATGATTATCATCTGGAATGAGATTAGACAGCTATTGTATTTTATAGGCAGGAACTGCTAGGAAGGAAGTCATTATTTGTAGAAGTAGAAGGATGTATATGGGCTACAATTTATGATACATATAAACTTTGGGTTGTTTTGGTCTTTTTTTACTCTTTGTGAAACTATGTGTTATTGTAAAGTTGTGTTGATAGATGTTTCATTATTATGATTTGTGTTGATATTAATAAACATAAATCAATGGAATATATAAATGGAAGACAAACAGGGAAAGGAGGAGGAGGAGAGAAAAGATGTTTTATTTTCATTTTCTTCTGTATTTATATATATTTCAGAAAATACATTTATTTATATATTACAGAAGAAAAAAATATATATTCCCCAGTTTTTCTGGGACTATATATATTCAGTCTGCAGAAACTGAAGTAAGTGGAAGACAAAGGGGACTATATTCTGGGACTACATATATATTCAGTTTGCAGCAATTGAAGTAAGTGGAAGACAAAGGGGGAAAGGAGGAGGAGGAGAGAAAAACTGGGACATTTTATGTTCATTTTCTCCAATATGATGAATATATATATATATATATATATATATATATATATAGTCCCAGTTTTTCTCTCCTCCTCCTCCTTTCCCTCTTTGTCTTCCACTTACTTCAATTGCTGCAAACTGAATTCAGAGTGCAAAAGTAGTTTGCACTCAGTTAACTCAGCAGGAGGGAGAGAAGAGAGCAAAATTTTGCCTTTCCCAAAAGGCTCAGGCAAAAGCAAACTGCTGTAGCTTCTTCTACCTTATCTGTTCTTCCCCATCTTGTCTGCACTCTGATGTTTTTTGTCCATACATGTTCTGGTTTTCATCTGTGAAATGTTGGAGGGTATGAAACTATGCTCTTGTGACGTATTCTGCTGTTGGGGTGATGGCAGCCAGTGTCAGCCCAGGTCATTAGAGTGGTGGATCCAAACTAAGATTTAGTTCAAATTTTCAGAGGCATTGGCCTTATCCCTGTTGTTCACCTTCTAGCATAGAGAGACTGCATAAACACGGTCAAATTAATGCAGTGTGACACCGTTTTAACTGTCGTGACTCAATGCTATGGAATTTTTGGATTTGTAGTTTTGTGAAATATTCAGCCTTCTCTGTCAGAGTGCTCTTGTGCCACAACAAACTACAAATCCCAGGATTCCATAGGATGGAGCCATGGCATTAATTCTGCAGTGTGGCAGCAGCCAGAGATGTTTCATTCAGGCACGTCTTTGCCCATTGGATTGTGGTATTTCATTTTGATTGTATTGTGTTAATTAATTTTGGGGAGAAGCCAGTGAAGTCATGAATAAAATGTACACATCTCATGCTGCTGATGAACAAGAGTTAAAAATGAGTTTTATGATGAGAAAAGGGGAGATGCAGAAGAAGAAGTAATAGCAGGGAGCACTTTGTAGCAAGGGAGTGTAACTGGGCAAGTAGGCTGACTCCATATTGGAGCATCTGAATTAGCAATCACATTTAAGATGTGCTTTAGTCTCTCTCATCAAGAAGGTCAGGTAAAAGAATGAATTTATATGTAGAAAAAACTGGGTGCTGATGAATTGATTGGTATTTTGAAGTGCTATTTTCAGACTTGAGGGTGCATCCAGAAATGCACGGATGGGTTTGCATTCAGATAAGAATACAAAATCAAACGGTTGCTACTGAAAGACTGATATCCTGATGAGATAGCAGCCAGGATTTAATGAGCTCAATAGGGGGGTGATTGTTGGTATTCGCACAGGGACACTGAAATTTTTACCTCCTGGGATGTTCAGCCTTACCACCTCATGTGCCTCCGAAAAGGACCCAGTGGTGACTTTCTTCAGTCATGGTGCAAGGCTAGTCCCACCAGGTTGCAATCTGCCCTCCTCCCAGATCGACTAACATGAAGCCCATGTCCCTAATAGTAAATACTCGTTGGCTCAAATGGCTCTGGAAGGGGATTAGTCACACCCATGAAAGACACTACACTGTTGTATTTGGAGGCCTGAGTTCTCAGAAGGAAGACTGTGGGTTTTTCAGATGCTTAGAAGATGCAGACCTTATATGTGTATTCAATAGAAGTATAGTGTCTTAGATCAGGGGTCGGCAACCTACAGCCTGTGGGCTGGGTCCGGCCCCCCCAAGGCCTTAGGACTATCCCCCATCGATGCCGCCAACCCCCCCGACCCCCCCTCGGCCCACGGAAGACCTGGAGGCCAGCGGACCGGCCCCAGGTAAGAAAAACTTGCCGACCCCTGGTCTAGATCAAGGGAAGTAATAGTGCCACTCTATTCTGCTTTGGGACTTTATCGCACACAGTTTTCAGCCTGATCCGTGCATAAGATGGGATAGGGCTGGAACAGGGAAAATAGGTTTTACTGCACATGAAATTGCTGCTGTGCTGCTGGCCGACCATCACCTATTCCCAATCTGGCCAGTGACAGCTGATTTTGGTACTACGGAAAGCATATGCCTTATCACAAAGGGCCATATCCCCCCAAAATGGGATTTTTTGACATTTCATCCAATAAAATTTTCCCTACCCTCCTAAGAAGGGACACCTGCCAGACCTATAAGGGATAAACTTTTCATCCCTCAAGTGAGAGGTAACCCTTAGAATAAGGGACACTAGGCACTGTAACTGAATTGTTTGTCACCTTCAGCAGACAGATGGGTCTCACTGTGAAAGGGGTAAATTCTCTACCCTGCAGGGGGAATATGCATTCCAGAAATAGAAACGTTAACAGTCTGTAACATCTCAAGACCATCTCTGCCAGATCAAATCCAAAAATCCATCTAGCCTGGTGTTGTTTCCTTCCACCAGTGGGCAGCCATATGTCTTCAGGAAGCTGACAAGGAAGAAAGGTTTGGAAACCATCAAGCCCTATGAAGAGTGGTTTAGGAAGCTGGCTATGTTTAGCCTGAAGAAGAGAAGGTTAAGAGGGTGACATGATATCCCTGTTTAAATATTTGAGGTGATGTCATACTGAAGATGGAGCAAGCTTGTTTTCTGCTGCTCCAGAGAAAAGGACACAGAGCAATGGATTCAAACTACAGGAAAAGAGATTCCATCTCAACATTAGGAAGGACCTCCTGATGGTAAGAGCTGTTTGACAGTGGAACAGACTCCTTCGAAGGGTGGTGGAGTCACCTTCTTTGGAGGCTTTTAAACAGAGACTGGATGGACATCTGATGGGGATGGTTTGGTTGTGTATTCCTGCATGGCAGAATGGGGTTGGACTGGATGGCTCTTGAGGTCTCTTCCAACTCTATGATTCTATGTTTCTTTGACCTTAGGGTTAGTGTAGTCCTTCCCATTTAAGGCCATCAGGCATTGGGGCCTTCCCAGCCACACCATCAAAAACACAGGGAAGACTAGGGCAAGTCACACTTTCTCAGCCTGACAGAATGGCAATGGCTCTGAAGAACCTTGCCAAGAAAACCCTTAGGGTTGCCACCAGTCAAATATGATTTGGAGGCACACAACAACAAATGACTCCAATTACATAATTTGTCTTTCTCCTGTTTGATTTTTAACACCTTTGCCTGATGAAGAAGCCATTGGAGCTTTGGAACCTTGCATCATATATTTTGTGCATTTTGGTTGCACAATAAAGGTATCACTGTTTTGTGGATTTTGGATGTTATTGTTAAAAGGTGCATACACTTTTTAAAGTGAGCCTAAGGAGATTATCGCACCGCTGATAAAACCAGCTTACCTGAGCCAGCTTAAAATTTAATGTAAAATATAAAATGAGTGGCATCCTGATGTTATTAAAAGGATTTAGCCACCAAAATCACTGCCTGGGTCCAGCCCAGGTCCAAGGCTGCTCCGGAGGCTATTTCCTTAAGCTAGAAAACTCCCAGCTTCAAAAAGAGGGTACTGAGCACCGCTGCAAGTGGGGATGGATCCGGGCTGGACCCAAGCAGAGGTTTTGGTGGCTAAATCCTTCTGATAACATCAGGATGCCACCCATTTTAAAATTTAAATTAAATTTTAAGCCGGCTCAGATAAGACGGTTTTATTAGCGGTGTGATAATCTCCTAAAATTCCTCTCTTTCTCCTTGAGGACTGGAAATGAAAGTCCAGACCCAAATATCTGAGAACCGTAGCATGCTTCCCAATGTTTTAACTTTTGAAAGGAAAGATTTAGTCACAGATTGTGAAAACCAGTACTGTTGCTAATAAAATGGGAAAGGGTTGGTTTGGCAAGAGAAAGAGGGCTGGGTGCCAAAGAACTGATGTGTATAAAAAATTAAACCCGCAACAGCTTTGTTTTTGACCTACTGTATTATTATTATTATTAATAATAATAATAATAATAATAATAATAATAATAATAATAATAAAATCACCAATAAAGTATCTCGTCATAAACTGCTTTTAATACTTGGCGACATTTGAAGAACATCAAGTCTTTCTGTGTACTTACTAAACACTAAGCGGGAGGACTAATTTTAAAAGCTTTTCCCATGAGTTGTCTTATCCAATTTTTCATTAATCTGTTCTGAAAGGAGCACAATTTACCAACATTTACATCTACCCAGGGACAGATTTGGACCTTAGTGTGATCTATTAAGCAAGTTTGTAATAGGTTCTGCACATTTCATAAACCTTTATATCAATAGCTCTTTGTTATGTCCTAGAGGGCAACGTATTTAATTCAGGCAAATAAGAAAATCTAGTTAAGTTGAGATTGCCTAGGTTTTGAACAGCTGTATTGCTTGGGTATCATCCTTGATACACTGGAAGCTTTTTTGACTTTAAACTAGTACGCCACATTTTTTTTTAACAGAGCATTGTGATGTTTCTCTGCTGCTTAAAAACATTCCATGTGGCTCACATTTGGAAATGTTAAACATATCACAAATCACATACAGAGCCATCATAGATGAGCTCAAATGCAAAGTAGAATTGCTGAAGATATTAAAAATGAGATAGGTGTTTAGAAAAATCTTGCAAAGCAGTAACAATGTGTACCACTAAAAGCCATTGAGAACCAGCAGTGGCATCACTGGGGGGGGGGGGGGGGGCTGACAGCACTGATCCTCAAACACCTGTATTTGGGCAGAACCATTGTGGCAGAAACACTGTATCTCTTTAAAATGCTTTAAGAGATGGTGGGAGTGAGGTGAAGCTCAGTAGGAGAAGAAAGGAGGGCCCCCAGAATTTTTTAAAATTAAAATTTCAAATGTCATTTTTTTTACAAAATTAAAAATTGAATTTTTTAAAAAAAACATTGTATTCTTTTAAAATTTTCTGTAAAAACATTACATTTTAACCAATAACTAAATATGCGTATGACATTGTAATTTGAAGGTATAATTTTAATTTTGCTAGTTGTTTTTGCTAGTTGTAGTTGCTAGTTGTTTGCTAGAAAAAATGGGGAGGGTGGCTATGAAAGAACTAGAAAAGATTCTAAAATGCCAAGCTATACAACTCAGCACAAAAGTTCGAATCATACAAGCCATTGTATTCCCTATTACCATGTATGGATGTGAAAGCTGGACAGTTAAGAAAGAGGATAGGAAGAAAATCAATTCCTTTGAGATGTTTAATACTGCTTTAAGGGGGGAGGGATATGTTTTTATTGCAATTGTTTTATGTTGTAAACCGCCTGGATTGGGCAACCATTGGGTGGTATATAAATAAATATTATTATTATTATTATGTGAGAATCAATGATAAGAAATGCTGGGAGTTGTAGACCAACAATCTGGTGGAGAGTAGGAGTCAGACCATAACCTCCTCCGTCAATGGAGCCCGTTGCTCCAGTGTCATAGTTTGTATCCATTGCCTTTTTGATTCTGCCAAATTTGCCTACACTGGTATAGTGGCACTGCTGTAGGGCATCAATCAGATTCCATGGCTGCATCTGCACTGCATAAGTAATGCAGTTTGACTCCACTTCAACTGCATGGATCAATGCTATGGAATTCTGGGATTTATAGTTTTGTGAGATATTTAGCCTTCTCTGTCAGAGAGCTTTGGTGTCATTGAGCCATGGCAGTTAAAATGGTGTGAAACTGTATATATATGCCGCAAGGTGGAAAAAGAAAGAAATCCCAACATTACAGGATTGGACTTTAAAATGTTTGAGCTCATGGAAATGGATAAGCTCACAGGAATGATTAGAGGAGTCAAACAAGATGCATTTAGGGATGACTGGGAACCTTTGTACAAGTTTCTTGCTTTGAGAGATATTAAAACGAAGACTAGATGATTTAGGCTTAGAAAAATCAAGATGGGTTATTTTTTATGTGAATTGGTGTTAAGAGTTAGGAATATAAGAAGAGTAAGTGTAACTGAAAGGAAATGAAGTATTAGTTTTCTTTTTTTGTTCTTTACTTTTTTTTTACTATTTGCTTCTTCCTTTCTCCATATTTGCCCTCTTACTCCATATTTTCATTATTGTAAAAAAAAAGTCACAATATAGTTGATGTTGAATATGTCAAATGACGGAATTTATTTTTAATGATGACACATATAGAAGTCAGTGTATCAGGCTAAATAACAAGATGTACTAAATGAGGAAGTAATTTTTATTTCTTATTATTAATCTTTAACTTTTTTATATTTCTTATATTTTTCTTTTTCTTCTTTTTTCTTTTTCTTTTTTTTCCTTGTATTTTTTTCTCTTCTTTTTTTCTTTTTTTTTTATCTTATCAGGATATAATATCAATATATTATGGATAAGGAATAAGGTATGAATGAATGGCAATAATACCAGAATTTTATTTTGTAAGTTAGAGTTGCATTTTGGTCTGTTAATAATGGTTGGTTATTATTGAGTCTTATTTGGATATTTGTTTGTATATGTATTTTTTTCTTTTTCTTTCTTTTTTTTAATGCATATGTGTATTGTCGTGTATTGTATTTTGTCTTGTTTTGTTGTTGTTGTTGTAATGTTCTTTTTAATCAATAAACTTTATAATAAAAATAAAAAAATGGTGTGAAACTGGAGTATTTCTGCAGTGCAGATGTAGCCTTGGGCAGGTAGATTTGTGAAGCCTGGCTACTTCAGCACCAGATAACTGATGCTCGATTCCTATTTTCCCCCTTTTAAATCCTTTAATCTGGACACATATTCCTTCTTATTTTATCCCCTGTGGCATATTATTTTATCACCTGGAAGGGAAAATCCATGTGCTCCCATGCAACTATTTCAGAAATCAATATGTTTCTGCTAATGTCAAAAGGTTTAGGTGCTTGAGCCTTCCTAATTGAATCCCTGCCTTCAGTGTGTCACCAGCAGCTGTTATGCCAATTTCCATTAAAAATGTGCCACTTAACCCAGAGGTCTGGAGAACTCCTCCTGATTCACTCCACAAACTGATGATGATTATCATTATTATTTTAAAAAAGAAGATGGTTGGCAACCATTCGGCTTAGCGGATTAATCAAGCAAGTGCCGCACACAAAGCAAACCTGCTGTCCACAACAGCATGGGGACCTTGGAAAACAGCCAGGTAAGAGTCAGGATGACTTTGTGAATGCATGTTTAGTGGGCTGTGCTGGCTGTTTGAAGCAACGATTTAAAGATGCCTGAGAAATTTGCTTCACTGAGTTGTGTGCTACAAGATTTTCCTTGTTTCCAAACTTTCCAGACTGAATGTAGATGCAGAGACAATCCGCAGCCAGAAATCCATACATTTTGTACTTCCAATAGATGCCTGGAAAGGGAAAGAAATGCTATGAACCATATGCAAACATTTGCAAAATAAATAAATAAATGCACACAGAGGAGTTTTGCCAGTGGAGACAAGTGTCCATTGATGCATCCATTTGAAAAATACACTCAAATGTATGTACAGATTTTGCACACATATATCATATTTCCAGTGGTGATTGGTAGCTTCCATGTGGGTAGTGAATCAACTTCAGATATAAAGAAATGCTATAAGATGTCGGTGAGGAAAGATCAGAGTTTGACCATAAGGCCAAAGGAAGGTAGACCCAAGATGAAGAAAAGTATCTTCAGCCAGGGAAAATCTGCAGTCAGAAATCCATACATTTTGTACTTCTATGCATGCATGGAAAAGGGAAAGAAATGCAATCAACCAGTTAACTATATTCAAACATTTGGGGGAAAAAAGTACAATGAGGAGTTTGTCAATGGAAGCAAATGCCCATTGATGTGCCCATTAATGCATCCATTTGAAAAGATGCACAAATATATGTACAGATTTTGCACTCACAAATGCATTATCTCCAGTGGCGGTTGGTAGTCCCCATGTGGATGGTGAATCCACTCTGGATTTAAAGGAATGCTACCAGGTGCTGGTGAGGAAAGATCAGACCAGAAGATCAATGGAAGGGAGACCCAAGATGAAGAAAAGTATCTTCAGTCAGGGAAAATTTTAGAAGGTGTAAATTTTATTAAGCTCTTAGGACTCTCAAGGAGAAGCAGATTAAACTTTACCGGAGCATTTCGACCCAACATCAACCAACTGGCTCTTTCTATCAGTAACAACAGTAATTTGAAAAATAAGAGAAAGTTCCACAGGAAAAGCTTTCACTGGTTGCTTCCCTTGGTAAATTGCCATTATGATTAATGACCACTGTTTAACGATAGGCTAAAATATGTCCAACATATTCCTGTGATTTACTGTATGTTGTTATCTGCTGCTGGGTAGATTGTCCCAAATTGCTATAAACTGTAAGCTGTGCATTTGCTTTGTTGCCAAATTGCTCAGTTTCAGCACTGATATCTGGACTGGTGTTGTGTCATTAAATAAACTGCTACCTTTCATTTACTATGCCTCCTTTCTTGAACCCCAAACTTGGCAGGTTTCCCCTTCAGGGCCATGCAATCCTTAAATCAGGGGTAGGCAACCTTTTAGAGCTGGGGGCCGGGTTGCTGTCCCTCAGACAATTGGGGGGCCAAAGCACCAAAAAATAAATAAATAAATAGTTTAAAAAGTTAAAAAAAATTAAAAATATGCATGCACACTCTCTCAGCCCCAGAAAAGCCATGGCAAACCCCCTGTGGAGATTTTGCCAAAAAAACCCCAAGAACAAGTAATAACAACAATAATCAATATCATCATGCGGGCGGCGGGGGTGGCGGGGGGTGGCGGCTGCAGAACCAGCCTGGGGCCGGTCCAAAGGCCTCGTTGGGCCGCATCCGGCCCCCGGGCCTTAGGTTGCCTACCCCTGCCTTAAATAAACTACTTTCTTCATGTCACCAATGCCTCCGTTCTTGAATGCAAACAGGAAAGGGGACAGGTTTTCCCAACAGTGCTAAATCTTATCCCTAGATCAGCACCTTTGATATCTCCATAAAATTCTGGACTAAAACCCTGAGCAGATTCATCATTTCACTAACAGGGGAGCTACCATTATATACAGGTCACCCCTCCCTGGATCCACAGGGGGTATATTCCCAGACTTATTGTTTATAAATAAAACCTTGGATAACAAGGTGAACCACCAGAGAATGCCATAGAATTGCACTGGAAGACCTAGAAAATAGCTAGAAAGGACACCTTTCTAGGCATCTGGAGGTCCTCCACTGTGACTCTATACTCAACTTCCAATGAAAGTTGACCACATGGTCATGCTGGAGAACCTCCAGATACTTAGAGAAACTTTCCCACACCACCCCCTTTACACAGGTAAGTGAAACTGTGGTTATTGATACCCAAATATAGGCAGTGGTCTGTATACATTCTGCGCAAAATGGCATGGTATGAACATTTGAACCTTTCAGTCTTCTTTTCTCCAAGCCAAGCATACCCAAGTCCCTAACTGGTTCCTCACTGGGATTGATTTCAGACCTTTCACCATCTTGGTCACTCTCCTCTGGACATGTTTCAGAAAAGATGGGAAGTCAGATTCTTGGGTTCCCGGCTTTCAATCCTGATGAACCGTAAAAAGACTTTGCGTCTTGACACCACACTAGACGTATTAAATGCATCTGATCCTGCATGCTTCTTAGATTTGTTCCTCAACTAGGACCAACTTACACAAAGTGAGTCTTCCTAATCATTTTAGATGGTGATACAAAGTCAAGCTGTGAACTTAGCTGGGTGGTTGTCCTACATTTATGTGCTGCCAAAGCACATCAATTATGCGACTTGGCATAGCAGATAACCTCTGGCGAATTGGCAGTCCAGCCAGGCCAGTGTAGATAAAATCCCAAGCATTGTCAAGGAGTGAAGTAATCTCAGGAGAGAACTAAAAAATAAATAAATAAAATAAATGGATTTTTATTAGTACTTTGACAAACATGGCTGGAGACCAGGGAGATTAATCCAAACAACTGTGGTGTTATTTTCAGCATGAACTTGGCAGAACAAATGGAGTTTGTAAGTGTGAAGGGGAAAACTTGTGTACATAAAGTTAGACAGACTCTCCTCCCTCCCTCTCTTCATCTCTTTTCTCTCCCTCTGAGAAGTTTCTCTTGACACCAGAAAAATCTTACTAATATCTTTAGAACAGGGGCGGGGAAAGTGCAGTCCATGATTTGCAGGTTTAGAAGAAGGAAACCAGATTCAAATCACTTCATGTTCTGTTTGTTATTATTGACCATCAATTCAGCCTTTACCTATGGTAACCCTATGACGTAGAGCCCTCTAGCAGCCCTGCAAACTCAGGGCCATGGCTTCCTTAATGGACCCAATCCATCTGCAATACAGTCTTTCATTTCCCCCACCACTTTCCACTTTTTGGAGCATTATAGTTCTTTCCTATTAGTCATGGTGTGTCATGATGTGTCCAAAGTACAAAAGCCTCAGTTTTGTCATTTTGGCTTCTAGTGAGAATTTAGGTTTGATATGTTCCCGATCAAAAACATGGACCCCAAATGTCTCTTTCATGCGTGACAAACTGGCATTTTAACCAACCTTGTCCATGTGCAGAGTCGGACCACTGGTTCAGATGTGGTCTACTCTGAGTGAATATGGCTCTCTTGTGTCTTAGGATATTTTTCTAGTCTTGTTACTTGAGACATTAGTAAGGATCTATGCCTCTGTCCATCTCATTCTCATTTATTTTCCCATGGTGTTCTCGTTCTGTGTCTACCATGTATAGGTTTGTAGGATGTCTTCCCCTCCTCTGCTTAAAAATGCAGGTATATTTTCACCTTCATTTCACAAATATATGCTTCTTTGTGTCTGCATGTTCCAGTCTATGTATTTATGGGACACATTCCCTCCCCATGTGCATTTTTTACACGTTGCTTAGTGAGCATTCCCCCCCTTCTTTGCAAAGTTATCACAGGTCTTGACAATGTACACATTTCCAAAGCACTCTCACACATTTTCTGACACCAGCAATTGATTTTGGAATTCTGTGGCCAAGATCCTACATTGGGCTTGTGTAGTCTACACATGTACATTTACACAGTGGTGTTGGTACAGCACCCTTTTGCTAAATATGACATTGGGCACCCAATGGTATATCTGCCCATATGTCTGCTTCTTCCCCCATTTTGCAATAGGGAATTCATAGTGGTTGTTTCTACAATCTTTGGGCCTAAGCAGACTGCCAGAAATAGTGCACATTAAATTGAGGCACTGCCCTGGCTCAGTGTTAGGGAATCATGGGAACTGTAATTTATTGTGGCACCAGAGCTCTCTGACAGAGAAAGCTCAATGTCCCAGAAAATAATACAATTCCCATGACTCCCTAGCACTGAGCCAGGGCAGTGCCTCAATTTAATGTGCACTATTTTAGTCTAGTACATACAAATTGCGATATACCGTCCAAAAATGTGCAAATGCATGGCTGGAATCACTCTGGCTGCATCTACACTGCAGGAATAATGCAGTTTGACACCACTTTAACAGCCATGACTCAGTACTATGGAATTCTGGGATTTTTAGTTTTGCCTTCTATTTAACTGTCAGAAACTCTGGTGCCGCAATAAACTACAAACCCCAGGACTCCATAGTATTGAGCCATAACCATTAAAGCAGTGTCAAACTGCATTATTTCTGCAGCGCAGATGCAGCCTCTGTCTTCAAGAAATGGAAGAGAAATGGCAGGAGATATAGAAGAAAAACATTATCCAAAGAAGCATGGCAGAGGAAAGAGACACCCAGCTAATTACTTAATTGGAAATCACCAACCAGAACTAATTGCTTAGATAAGAACCCATTTTCTGGTTCAATCCTGGAAAATCTTTCCATCCTGGAGAGTTTATTAATTGGCCTACTTATTGGATTTGTCAACTTGGCTCCCTTTTGAGTGGAGGAGATAACACAAAAGGTAGTTAATATTTTACCTCTCTTTTGGCTCAGTCTTGATTAAAATATTCCCTTGGTTCCTGCTGGCTCTTCAGTCTGCTAGAACCCTGCCTTGCTATTTCCAGTCAATTCAATTTATATACAAGCTGAAAATTCTTGTTTTGAGTTCCATTTTGAGTTTGCTTTGCAGGACACCTGGAAAAGGCAAGGGAAAGATTTTATTTTAATTCTCCTGTCTTAAAAATGTAATCAGTTTGGTCTTTTTTTTATTCTTTTAAAATTGGGTTTTTAAAGTATAATTACAAAGAAAGAAGAAATAAAAAAAGATGGGAAATGTCTGGGTGAGGAATATGAGCTAGGCATTTGTATTCATATAAACTGAAACAGATAAGCAAACTGTTCATGACATGGACAGGTTTAAGTCCAATTTTCATCTCCGTGTGCCTTTTTGAGGCCATTGCAAAGGAGAAATTTGTTACCTCCCCTGCACAACAACCCCATAATCCAGTGGTTTCCAAACTTTTGTCTTCCCGGTGTTTTGGAGTTCAGCTCCCAATTTGAAGGACTTTATTCTCCCATGCTTTGAGATCTACTGGGGAGGCTCTTCTCTCTCTCTCTCCATCCATCCACTCATCCATCCATCCATCTTTCCACCTCAAGCCCATTGCCTAACACATTTGATTTCCCCCTCTGAGAAACATGCCCTATGCTCCTGGGGATGGATCTTGCCTTCTGCTTGAGTGATGCCAGTAAGTCGGTTGCCAAAAATGTACAAGTTGTAAGTTGAGTCGAGTCCAGTCAGTGTGTCATTTATTACCAAATCAAGTCATTGAAGCGACTTGAGACATCACTTATATCACCACCACCACCATCAACTGGAAGACCAAGCTTTAGGAACCATTACCCTAACCACTGAACCCACTGTCTTCTACTGCTCTCTGCAGCCATTAACTGGCTGAAGGAGAGAAGGGGACACTGCACAGCATTTGGCTATGCTTTTGTCTCTCCCATGGAATAATAATAATAATAATAATAATAATAATAATAATAATAA
>CM034710.1:124330662-124343008 GCA_020142125.1 Phrynosoma platyrhinos | reverse complement strand
ATTTTCAATGAGACAAATGACTCAATAAGACAAATGCCCAAGCATACCATAGAATCACATTGGAGGACCTAGAAATGCCTAGAGAGAACACATCTCTAAGCATTTCTAGGCCCTCCAGTGCAATGGTATGGTATGCCATGCCATGTCATGCCATGGGCCAGACACTGACCACAGAATCACACTGGAGAACCTAGATATGCCAGGAGAGACAGGGGTAAAGGAAACTGCAGATACTGAATTCACAGATATGGGGGTCATACTGTATGAGACTGAGGAATACATGTGCTGCTTGCATAGTATAGAAGTTAAGGCAGAATTTTTAACTTACAATGAGGATGGCCTTGGTAATGGTGGTAGTGGTGGTCATGGCGGTGAGTTACACTGAATACCATGAGGACCCATACTTTCATTGATGGGGGTAGTCCTTCTGTTGATACAGATGACAACAATTTCACACTGTCATTGTACACATAGTTGCTATGGCCAGTTTCATCACCCAGTGACCAGCTTTCTGATGATGAGCCTCTCCTTCCTTACCTAACAAAAGTTGCTCCTCAGGTGCAGTCTACTTCACCAGACCTTTCCAGCGTAGGAGAACCTGTCAGGGCTTGTGCTCTCCTGGAGTCCATGCCATACTGAGGCAACAGGGAAGGACTTTGTGCAATGGTAATGGATGAAGAGGAGGAGGAAGGAGAGGAGGAGGAAGCACCACCAGTATTGACAGTCTTTTACAGAATAATGAAAGTGAAAGAAGGTAGGCTTTTCAGAAACTAAATTTACAGAGGAACAGAGGAGGCAAACAATAGAGGGTGGATGAAAGGAAAAGCTAACAAAAGATGTAAGCAAATGAAACAAGCATTTATTTCAGATGTTAATGTCATAATAAAACCAAGTTCTGATGAATCGTCCTGGCTTTAGCTACATTTGTCCTTTGCATTACAATAAAGCGACTCTGAAGATGCTGCCTTCCTTTACAAATGCTTAAACGTATTCACTGCTATCATTTAGCCATTAGGCATTCGTGTGACATTTTAATTGTCACATAATTCACCCCAGAATTGCATAAACAATGAAAACATAATTGCCACTTTATTACATTATTAAATTACAGTCGCCTATTTTATGGGTCTCTGGACCTATCTGCTCTAGACATCCTGTGTTATTTCTCTTGAAGCAAATTCAAACTCTTTCTTCGGTATTCCTTTCCTGACCAGATTTTTTAAAAAGTTGTAATGTGACCTGACCATTCATGGTGGCCATTTACCATGAAGTGCTTCAGGAATAAAAGTAACACTGGGATGAGCTGACCGCTTCAGAAAGAGCTACACAGGTGGTCATCTTTCAAAAAGCACCAAACTTTTTAGAGTCCTGTCGCACATTAAAGAGTAAGACAGGCATGACATGCACCCCTATAAATGGTCTTGTGTATGCACAAATTTGAATTGCATGATTTCACAATGGAAGGGGGTATTACAGCACCTTTGAAACTACTGAGAGAAAGAAAGAAAGTTGGTAGCATAAGCTTTCATAGACTTCAGTCTACTTCTTCAGATGCATGGAGTGAAGTGTCCAGGAGCAGACCAGGATGAATGGCAATAGAGGTACAAAATTTGTGCGTATGATGATAAGGTGACATATTCAGTTGTATGGCCAATAGGGGACAAAGGCAAGAGGAAGGATGTTTATTTATTTATTTGATTTCTATGCTGCCTTTCTCCCAGAAAGGGACTCAAGGCAGCTGACAAATAAAAATTCTAACAAACATATTACAATAAAACAATTAAAAACATCAGCTAAAAGCAATATAAAATTACAAACATTAAAACCACAATAAAACCACAGTAAAACCACAATACCTACCCCATATAACAAACACCCTATATAAAAAACACCCCATGCTTACACATTATACATGTTGCCTAAAGCCAAGCTGAGTAGAAAACCATATGAATGTTAGTGGATATTGTTGGAATATAGTGTGATGTTGGCTGGGAACCAGTAAGAAGATGCAACAAAGGGACCAAGAGAGCTCTCATGAGGTTTGGGGAGTTAACTAGCATTACAATATGTGTAATATGCCAGGAAACCATTGCCTCTGGCAGTTAAAGTGGTATTAAAGTGCTATAACTGTGTTGTGTAAAATTCAGAGACATAGGGCCTCTGCAGATGGGTGGCCATGGGCTGCCCCAAGAAGCCGTGGATTGGGACCGAGGCTGCCCCATGCCTTGGCCCCAATCCACTCCTTTTCTAGCCCTGGAAGGAGCACTAAAATAGCGCTCCTTTTGCAAGGCACGGAAAGGGCACCGGGAGAGTCAGCGTGCGCCTCTTTGGCATCTCTTCTGGCTCAGCATGCCTGGATGCTGAGTCGGAAGGATGTCATCAGAGCACCCGCCATGTGGAATGGCGGGCGCTCAAATGACATCCTTGGGAAGGGATTGGGGCACCCGGCATGAGGCTGCCCCTCCACTTCCTTGCCTCCAAGACGGTGCTTTGCGCCGTCTGCAAAGGGGGATAGCTGTGTCAACCTGGAATACCAGTATTCAAAGAGATCTTGTAGCACCTTTGAGACTAAGGAGCTCTACAGATGGCTGTGGCCCCAATCTGGCATTTTGCCACTCCTAAAAGAGCTGGCAAATGCTGCTCCTTTTTGGAGCAGCAAAAAGCTGCCCTTGCTGTGGTGGCAGTGGCTCTTATGCGCTCCCTTGGCGCAGCATGTCTAAACATTGTGCCAAGGGAGTTCCCTGATGCTGCCCACCATCTGTTTGGGCGGGTGGCATAAGGACAACGTGGGAGCAGCATGCAGTTGCCACACCCCAACTCCACCCCCAGGCCAGCCCTTTTGGCCAGTCTGTACAGGCCCTAACTGTGTGAAAGAAGTTGAAACATAAACTTTCATAAATTTCGTCTACTCCATGTATCTGCTGAAATAGGCCAAGGCTGCATCTGCACTGCAGAAATAATCCAACTTGACACCACTTTAACTTCCATGACTCAATGCTATGGAACTGTAGTTTGTTGTGACACAGACAGAAAAGGCTAATTGTCTCACAAAACTGCAATTCCCAGAATCCCGTAACAGTGAGCCATGGCAGTTAAAGGGGTGTCAGAGTGGATTATTTCTGCAGTGCAGATGCAGCCCAAGCCCGCAAAAGCTTATGGTACCTCTTTCACAAAGTTAATCTCAAAAGTGCTACAAGATCTCTTTGCATACTGTGCAATGTAAATATGCTCTTTGTTTGAGCAAAGCAATCACATGGAGTTCTCCCAGTTGCTGAAATTGATGGCTTGCTTTGCTTTCTGTGGGTTGGACTGAACAAGGCAGTAGTAGCTCAGGAAATGTTTTTGCACTAGCTATAGCTGCTGAATGCTGATGTTGAAGCTAGCCCCCAAAAGGTTGCTTGTAATGTAATCATGTTGAATGACATTAGGGGTCATGGATTTTTGAAATTTGAAAGTGGTTTGTTTCAACAAGACAAACAGCTACTCCAGTTCTCATCATGAGGCTGAAGGCCAATGAGTTTTCTTCCTCTCAAGACCTTTGCCGCTTTTAAGTAAAGCAGAGGAGACTCTCTGGAAGCTGGATTTCTCTGGTTTAGTGTGGAATCGATATTTTGTGATGAACCAAAGTTCATTTTTGGAGTGGTACAAGACATGAGGAAAACAGAAGAACTCTGCTCCATAATGCAATATCCTGTAGCCAAACAGATTGTCTTGGGAGACTCACAAACCAGATATGAAGCCAAATGCAAGCCTGTTTTGGTGATACCATAGACACACGTGCATACACAATCCTAAACAAAAGCAACTGGCATTTAAAAACATGCCATCCTCTGTTATCCGAGCTGCAAGAGTGTCAGGTTACCAGAGTGACAGTTCCTATAACTTTAACGGTTATAACAAAGAAGGGATTTCAGTTGTTGTTAATTATAATGCAATCCAGTAACAAGCAACACCTTCTCAAAATCCTTCTTCCATGCAACCTTTAGCAGTACAAGATGCTACTACAGTTTTCAGTCTGCTCTAATTTTTAGTTGTTTCTTAAGGAGCATTTCTGCTGGGTGATGATGAAGATCTCACCCTCCCTAGCAATGCAAAAGAGGCATATGAGGAAACTGAGCAACAGCAGTAACATGGAAAAGTTGGTTGGTTCAGTGACAAGGGACTTAGAACTAATCTCCTTGAGATCGTAGGTGCTTCCATATCAACACACAAAACCCCTGATCCAATTACCAAAGAAAAATGAAAGATTAGCTCAACATCATTTCAGTGCCATAGAGACAGGCCAAAAACCCAGCAAGGAACACCTTCAGGCATTTCAAGCTAGGTAATAATGCTGTCTCTCTCTTCATTCATCATGAGAGATGCCCTTTATCCAGCTCTTGGGAGCTATTAGGTGTTCTTCCTGTTCAAGGATATGTCCCCTCTTTCAAGGATCTGTCTGCCTTGCATACAAGATGCATTGAAATGTGTGCTAACAGTCGAAGTTACATTACTTATATACTTGAAAGCTGGCTTGGACATTCAAAACTGAAATGTCATTTTATGCTCCATGTAATTATTTAAGTGCAAAATTAGAAGGCTGTGTTTCTCCAGGTGTTTTTCAATCTCCAGATTTCATAATTCTTAGCCAATATAGCCAGTGGATAGGGGATGCTGGGAACTGTAGGTGTCTGCTAGCATGGTGTAATCAGGTGCTGGACTTCAACTCTAGAAATCAGGTTTCAGTTTTCTGCTCAGCCATGGAAACCAACTAGATAATCTTGACTGGGTCACACACTCTCAGCCCCAGAAACCTCATGATAGGTTGGAAGTTGGAAACAACTCAAAGACACACAACAACAACATACCAATATCTGTAGGGCCAGTCAAAGGCATCTCAATCATTCCAAAATTAAAGGAGATTCTAGAAAAACTGGACGTTTGGGACAGCTCAGCTATACATATTCAGCAAAAATATTTCTGGTTTCAGCTCAATATTCTCTTTTATAACCTTCTTGATTTCATAATGTATATGTCTCCAATATTTTACTGCTTTATCACATGTCCACCACATGTTGTAGAGAGTACCTATTTGTTTCTCACATTTTCAACATTTACTGTTATAACTTCTGAACATTTTACATAATTTTTCTGGTGTGAGATACCATCAGAAATATACTTTATAGTAGCTTTCTTTTATGCTCTGACCATTTACATATTTCAATCTTTTCCCCCATGTATATTCCTACTGGTCCAACTTTAAATTATAATCAAAATTTTGAGACCATTTTATCATATTTTCCTTTATGGTCTCTTCTTCCAAAAATATATTCAAACCACATTTATATAACCTAGATAATGGACACTCTTTCTTCGACATTATCTCCACCTCGAGATCAGTTTCATTTTTCCCTCTTCCTTCCTGTTTTCTGTCTATGATAAATCTCTCCTTCAGCTGTCTATACAAGAACCAGCTACAGTCGATTCCTTGATCTCTCAATTCTTCCAAAGTTTTAAAATTGTTTTTCTTCCTAGTAGGGTCCAATAGATCTTTATATTTTAGCCAGTTCTCATTTACCATCTGACTGGTACTATACAATGCCTCATGTGGTGAAACCCACAGTGGAATCTTCGAATAAATTCTCTTTTTATACTTGTTCCAGACTCAAATTAAAGAGCTCCTTAAAAATGATTTTTAAATTCTTGGTTTGCCTTCTCTTTATTATAAAACAAATAGGCATGCCAGCCAAACCTCAGGTTATCTCACAACACCACCACCAACAACAAAAGCTCGCTGCCAATTACACATTATTAATAATCTCAGGCAGCCTTTTCTATATTCTTCATTCCAGCATATCCATATATTGGAAATCTAATGTGCACTTTCTTTTTCTTAGCTAAAAGTCAAAAATATATGACATGGACAGCCTGAAGCTAATCAAAAATCTTGCATTTTGTTTACATTTTTTTTAAAAAATGGACCCTTGCATTCTGGAAATTGAATCATGTTTCGCTGCCTATCCAAATATAAATAGAATAGTATGCTTTTTGTAGTTCCTTACTAAAGCAAGGTCAGCATGTTCTGCAAGAAACCAAGAAGAGGTACAATGAAAGTCAGAACATAATTATAACCTTGAACAAGGTGGGTCAGAAGCAAGGATCATCCCAGCACACCTATCTCAAAGCTTGATGCAAACTCCTGTCTCAAGGGCAAAACCAATTAAACTAATGAGCTCAAAAATACTTCTGCAATATTTCCATTAGAGTCAGATAGAAATCATGCCTTTAAAAAGAGAAGTTTGGGTAGCATTTCTTCTAAAAATAGGGAAACCTTGAAAATTTAACTGAAAGTATCTCCTCTTTTTTTCCATCTTCCAAGGGAGCGATTCCCAAACTTTTGTTTTCCAGGTGTTTTGGACTTCAACTCCCAGAAGCTCCAGCAAGCTTGGCTAACAGTCAGGGATTCTGGGAGCTGAAGTCCAAAACATTTGGTGGCCCAAGGTTTGGGAGCCACTGCTCCAAGGCTTACTGTTGAAAAACTGAGAAACAAGGAAACAGACAAGAACCCTTCTCATGAAACCGATGCTTGAACTTCTGGATATGACAGCTGACATGTTCATATTTTTCATATTTTATGGGGAAGTCTCACCATGAGGTGAGAACAAAAATCCATCAGTGATAATACCGGTACTTTTATTTGCCAACCAAAACGCACAGTATACTTGTTGCAAGCTTTCAAAGCTCCATGAGCTTCTTCATCATCAGGCAAGATGTTACAAACCAAACAAGAGGAAAACAATTGGAGTTGTTAGTCAGATGTCTACATGTTGTTTCAGTCTTTAGTTAAGAAGGTATATGGCAGGGAGTATAAGGCAGGCTCCTCCTCCATGATTTTTGAATGATTGTGAAATACTTTCATAGATTCATAGACTCATAGAGTTGAAAAGGGATTCATAAACCATAAAGTCCAATCCCTTGCTCTGTGCAGTAAATACTGATCTGTGCAAGAAATACAGATCGCTGTGTGCAGGAAATGGAGCATCTACAGAATGAGATTTCCCAGTAAATCCCAGCCATTGCACTGCCTAGAAAAAATGTTGCAAAAGGAGGTACTAGTTCCCCTACTAGTTCCTTTACTAGATACCTTGTGAGACAGTAGATGTAGTGGTTTGAGTATTGCATATGATTCTGGAGACCAAAGTTTGAATCCAAGCTTGGCCATGGAAACCCACCAGATGACATTGGGTAAGTCACACTCTCTTGGCCTCAGAGGATGGAAATGGCAAGCCTCTTCTGAAGAAAGATGCCAAGAAGCCCCTGTGATGGGTTTGCCCTTCGGTTGCCATAAGTCAGAAATGACTTGATGGCACATGACAACAACAGTTATCCTTACACAACATATGATACAGTGGGTGCACTAACATAAGCCTACAAGAGGATTCCAGCCCCAGTGTGCAACTTTTGCATACTCTGCTTTGTGTTCATACAGGTGTGAATGTTGTTGCTTAGTGCACTTACATATAAATGACTTCTAGTACATTCTTAAAAGTTTAACTTAGTAACTTAATTGAATTCTGCTAAGAAAGGGATGGCATGTTCATTCGCATCATTCTCTCAGTAAACAAACTGCCAGAGCTTTGGCTTCTCTGCCCAAGCAGAATCCATCTTCTAAAGTGGCCTCTGAGAGCAGAAAGCCATTGGATTTAATAAAATCAGCTCAATCATCCCTAAACCCAATACTAGCTGAATGCAATTTAAAATGGATATCCTGGTGCCCTTTAACACAGAGGAGCCTGGAAGGGGACCGTGAAAGCTAAACCTATTCCTTAGCTTTGATTAAGAGAGCAAGATCCAAAACTCAGGGTTGGAACTTGGCAGCTTCATTGTCCATCTCTGCATCCTTCTAATCTAGAGGATAGTTCTTTCTGCTTGACTCTGATGGCATTACTAACAAATATTCTACTCAAGATGGGGAGGGGGGGACCCTGAAGGGACGAATCTATGTCACTAGATCATGTTGACATACATAGCTTGGAAAAGTTTTAACCCTCTGTTACCTCCCTTGGTTTTTTTGGAATAAAATAAGTTTTAAAAGTTTTTTTTAAAAAAGAATGATGAATCAACACCTAGCGAAAGCTGTTGCTACACTGCAAAATTAATGTAGATTGACACCAACAGTGATGGCACCATCCGATGGAATCCTGGGATTTGTAGTTTGTTGTGGCACCTGAGCTCTCTGACAGAGAAGGCTAAATATCTCACAAAACTACACATCACAGATTTCCATAGCATTGGGCCATGGAAGTTAAAGCAGTGTCAGACTGCATTATTTCTGCAGTGTGGTTTAGCCCATAGACACTTCACAAACCATGTTTATGTACACATTGGTTGGTTAATACATTGGCTGATCATTAGCACATGCAAATATTTGGCCAATCTGTCTCCTGTTTTACAAACCATTCCTATTTGTTAGCACTTGACAAGGAGCTGCTCCATTAAAATTCACACTAAAAACCAGAGCAGATTGACTGCCCTGCTGACACTGAGGTAGAGGACAGTAAGGGCAGCACTAGGAAGAGAAAATAGCACTGAAACAAGATCAGTCAGTTGAGAGACAGTGATGAAAACTGATCAATGTAAGAAGCCCTTCCTGACACCTGACAAAAGAAAAACAATACCAGGCATGCCCAATTATTTCAGACAAAAATACTTTCCCCCTCTACACCATTTGCTATTCTGATTATCGAGAAAGAGGGGGAGGAAACCATGCCATAAGGGGAAAGATGTATATTATGGTTTCTAAAGCCTCTCAATAAAATAAAATCTCAATTTGTTTCTCTGGAGGCTCAGTTCTTTAAGCAGTGACCCCACTAGTCTCTGTTAATGAGTTTGCCGAATTGACATTTGCTTGAACATGAAATCCTGCACATTAATTTAAATTTGGGCTGATTTTGAACATTGGTATTATTGTGGTGTTAATTAGGGACTTGAATTGCCTCTCTCTGTCCGCATCTGACTGCTTTGCATTGCAGGAGAAGCCATTGAGTAAGAGGGAATGTGAAATTCTTCGCTTTGCTACCTTTGCTTAGATGGGGATGTTTACAGAAACAGCCAGTAGCTACAGAATTAAGGATGCCATGAAATACAAATAACTTGTCAAAAGAAGGGGCAATTTAATCCAGCTCATGTTAGTCCCTGTAGCTACTCCTCTAAAGCAAAAGTGAAAGGCTCCAGATCTTTCTGATCTTGGAAGTTAAGCAGAGTCAGCTTTGGTTAGCTCTTGGATTAGAGATGCCTGCATCCTGCTTGGCATGCCTCATTTCCAGGACCCAGTTGCAGACTATGACACAGATAGTAATGCAGACCGACAAGGTGTCACACCTCATCCATGGGGCCTTGGCTCAATTATGATACAGACAGTGAAGTAGAAGGACAAGGTGTCATGGCTCATTCCTGGGGCCCAAGTAGAGACAATGACACATATAGAGAAACAGAAGGACAGGGGGACATACCCCAGAAGCTACAGCATACTGACATGGACTTTACAGTACCCACCACAGCTGAACGCAGAGAAGAAAGGGAAGGATTGCAATGCTCAGAGCAAATGCTCATTAATCAGGAAACACCTTGAGGATGTTGCAAGCTATAAATAGTCTGGCAACTGCCTCAGTAGATTGTTGTTGACAACTAACCATCTTGGAGGAAGCAACACTTTTGTCTCTTGGTTCCTGGCTCCTGTTTCTAAAGAGCCCTGAACCCTGTGTCGTAAGCTGACCATGCTACTTGACACTTCCTTGGATTGACACCTTGGATTTATTGCTGTATCTTACTGACCCAGACTGCCTGGACTCTGCGAACTGTCTTCTCCTGGCTGGTAAGCTCTTGTACACAATTGGGGCTACTTGTCTGGCTAATGGACTTTGCTTCACACTTTGCCCTTGCCTGGTCTCCAACACAGGAGACTGTTAGTAAAAAGGTTATCATAGACCTAAAGTAGATGGATGGGAGGAAGCACCCCAACTGCTTCCCAATCTCCCATGAGACTTGTGGGGAGTATTTTCAAGCAAAACAATGAGGAATTTTTTTTAAAAGAAACAGCTTTGGGGTCCTGAGGGTTATGAAATCACAGGAATGGCCCCAGGGCCACATGCGAACCACAGACTGCAATTTTCCACCCCCTGCCCCAAACAGACTTCAAAATGTGGGCATCTGTGTTGATCCATATTCAGACAAGTCCCATCGTCCTTTGCCATGGGGTATGCTGGTTGAGGCCGATGAGAATTTGAGTCTAAAACATTGGAAGGCATCAAATCTGCTGTCTGAAGTGAAATTCTAACAACAATGCTACTTTGTACTCTTTCTCTAAAACATGTAGGGAAGAAGTTTCTAGAATCTCCCTGAGCAACTTATTCTGTTGCTTAATGCACATGTCTCAGTGCAATGCACTCTCTTGGGCTGATTTTTTCCTACTTCCCATTAGAAATGCGTGAAATACAAATGCAGCAAAAATTCAAGATGGCGATTCCCACCTGGGTACTGGCAAATTTCTCCATAGATTTTGCACTGTGCTTAACTTAGTTTCTCCTGTCACCATGTGATCCCGGAGGCTTAGTGGAATTGGAACCAAAAAACAGATCATCCAATGACCCCCAGAGGCACAGTTTTAATTAACTTTATTTATTTATTGTGCTTCCCACAAGGAGATTTTATTTACACATATACAAAACAGCAGGATAAAATGCTGTGTGTCAACACATAGAACTCCTGAGTGTCCTTATCTGACTGGGACTAACCCTGAGGCCTATATTTTGTAGAGGATGGAAACTTGGGCCAGGGAAATGTCACTTCAGACTGGAGGGGAAGATGAACCTCATTGAATTCTCCCCCTAGGGAAACACAAGCAAAAGAGGAACAATTGCTTCACACAGAAAACTACCCGGTGAATAAGAAGGAAAAGATACTTTCATCCTGGCATCTGTTTTTTATGTAAGAAGATTTATGTTTGCATGGAAAAGCACTACATTTTTTGAGAAGAGTGAATGGGTGCACTTCAGATACAGGTTTATCCAGTGGCAAGTGGTCATTCCAATGCTGCTGGGGTTGTCAGTCTATGATGGAGTCCATCCTTTGAAGGAACTTTCCATGTTGATGAAACTATTTTGAATAAAGGATGCAGCATCTGGGGCTGCATCTCCAGAACTCATGCAATTTGATACTGCTTTAATAGCCATGTCTCAATGCTATGTGATGCTGGGATCAAAGCATGAATTTTGCAGTGTGGCAGCAGCCTGGCTAGCTCTTTTAAATGTATAAGGAAACCTGGAGTGGATTCATTGCCCCATTGACATTGGACAACCAACTGCCTTGAAGCCAAAATAGTTTCAGTATATGCATATTTAATGGAAAGTAGCCACCGTATATTATCAATGAAGCTTCAGGGTAAACCTATAAACATCACAATAATCCAGGTATATGCACCAACCACAGATGCAGTTGAAGAGGAAATTGAGAGATTCTAAGATGCAGTCCAGGAAGAAATTGACAGCATACCATCATAAGATTTCAAAACGATCATTGGAGACTTGAATGCTAAAGTTTGCAACAAAGAAGAATCAAAAACAGTTAGGAAGATTTGGATTAGGAACAAGAAATAACACAGGAGAGTGTCTGATAGAATTCTGTGAGGCCAACAATCTATTCATTGCAAACACCTACTTCATACAACCAAACTATACACTTGGACATCACCAGATAGATGGTAAACACAAAAACCAGATAGACTACATAACTGGAAGTAGAAGATGGAGAAGCTCTAGCCTTGTGGCCAAAACCAGACCAGGAGCTGGCTGTGGAACAGACCATGAACTGCTCATAACAAAAATCAGAGTTAAGCTGAAGAAAAAAAAGAAAAAAAATCATTATTCCAAAATATGACCTAAATAACATTTTAAATGAATTCAGTCGCAATGTAAGAAACAAATTTGAACTATTGAGTATAATTTGAAATCTGAAGAACTGTGGACAGAAGTCAAAGACATAATTAAGGACGAATGCAAAAAAACACTAACAGTGGCCAAAAAGACAGATAAGAAATAGTGAATGACAAATGAAACACTTTATGAAATAAAAGAAAGAAGAAAAGCAAAAGCAAAGGGAGATAGGAACAAAGCCAGAAGGATGAACACAACTGTCCATCATCTGATGCACAGGGATAAGGAGAACTACAACAATGACCAATGCAGAGAAATAGAAAACAACAAAAAGGGAAGAACAAGAGACCTCTATCAAAAAATCCAAATAATTAAAGCCAAGTTCAAATCAAGGGCAGGGGTGCTCTATGGAGAAAAAAAGAACATAATACAGGAAC
>CM034710.1:124299171-124309696 GCA_020142125.1 Phrynosoma platyrhinos | reverse complement strand
CCAATCAAGTCCAACATTTATTTATTAATTTTTACATTTATTTCATTGATATGCTACCTTTCCCTCTGAATGGGACCCACAATTTGCACCATGGCCAAAGAGTTGTCCACAGGAACCGCAACCTTTGATAATGAAGGAGGTGTATAAGCTATCCTGACAAGGAACCATTGATGGGCCTACCGTTCATGAATTTACCAAATTCCCTTCTAAAGCTGTCCAAGTTGATAGCCAATGCTACATCTTATGGGAGAGAGTTCCACAGTTTAACAGTGTGCTGTGCAAGGAATTCCTTCTTTTCCTCTCTCCTCAATCTGCCATCATACAGCTTTAGTGGACGATCCCAAGTTTTAGTCATACAAGAGAGAGAGAGAGAAAGAGAGATACAACTCTATCATGCCTCCCCTTATTTGCATTTTCATACCCTCCAACATTTTGTAGATGAAAATTGGGACACATGTGGTCAATCAACATCAGGGTATGGTCAAGATGACAAAAGCTATGAGTGAGGAAGCACAGACAAGCTACGAGAAGCTGCAGCAGTTTGCTTTTGCCTGAGTCTTCTGGGAAGATCAAGATCCTGGCCCTTCTTGCTGAATTAAATGGGCACAAGCAATGTTTGCATTTTGGTCTCTCTTTGCAGCAACCAAAGTAACCTGAGGACAAAGAGGGAAAATGGGAGGAATGGAGATAAACTGGGGCAACTGAAAAACAGCTGAAACACTGAGATGATAGAGAAGTACCTGAGATGTTCATGGGATTGCTCAGTCTCAATGATCTCTTCCTGTTCCCAAGTGTCATCAAGAATGTGACAAAGCTTTAGACCAGAGATGCATTAATATGAAACAAGTTTATGAGAACCTGAGCTGAGCGAGGCAGTGAAAATTACATTCTTGAGCTTGCAGGAAAGAGAGACTTGACTAGAAGCAAGTGGTTGGTAAATACAGTGGAATGATTAGCATGTTCCATGGCTCAAAATATACACAACATCTTGACAAAATATTCTTTAATATGAACTTCAAAAGCCGAGACACATCGTTCACAGGGGCCCTAATTAATTCTAGAAATAGCAACATTTACATCCACTGAATTCCCAGGAAATGTCCCAGTTTAATCTTGTCACTTTATAATCAGGATAGAAGGAGGGCAGTCATCATCCTGGAAGCAAAGGCAGAATTGTTTTGAACCAATTGTTAGTCTCAGCACAGTTTCAGGAATCCTGTGTTAAGTAAGTGAGATTAGATGGATCCTATGGGCCAACAGCCAGGGTATAAAACAGGAATCCCCCACTACTAGCACCTTGATTCTCCCTTCCAAGAATGACCAAAACCATTGTAAAATAGTGTCTCTTAGTCCAAAGATAGAGAAATGGCCCCAAAGAATACCATGATCAATGGCAACAAAAACTGCCAAAAGTCCCATCAGAGTCAATAGGATACACTCTTCTTCTCTAGTTATCACTCCAGGTAACCAAGGTGACCCCATAAATACACCTTTATGCCAGATTGAAATGGATTGAGATTCGGAAATGAACTGAGATGGAAAGGCCATTTTAAAATATTTGAAAAATGGTTGAAAAACAAGGAGTTTCTTTTAGTTTGTGTCAAGAAACCCTGACAAGAAAGTCTTGGACTTAGGAGAATCTGTGCTGTTCAGGACTTATTCCGCAAAAAATGCACACATGGCTGTTTTGCATAGAAACCATTCTTTCTGCATAGGATTTCTTTTTCCTGCACAGAAATATAATTTTATATGTAGAAAGTGCTGCTTTCTGTGCAAAACAGCCACGTGTGAATTTTGCTCAGAATAAGTCCCAATTTGTAAATCAGCTTTGAAAGCTGAGTGGTTTTCAAAAGCCTCCTCACAGTGGGAAGGAGATTGCTAAAACTACTCACTGCTTGCTTTGAGAAGAACATTAGTAAAGAATTGCACCAATAAATCTAGATAATCCAGGATCTAGAGAATGTAGGAACCCCTAGGGCTGGGAGTTCACCATGCACTCTAGAACAATGCTTCTTAATCTTTTCTTCACTACAGAGCCTCTTTAAATATCTTTTGTTACCGTGGGTCACCAAGACTGTACGCAAGTATTAAATCCTAAAGTGCATCAAATATTTGTTTTAAATTGCTTATCAGGGGGTCTTCAGATTTGGAGAGAAGGCAGAAATGAGTAAATGCACATAATCACGTTACAATATTTTTTATTGGAATGATTCCAAATAATGATAATGACGATGATAACAACAACAACAGAACACTGAAATATGGCTTAATGTTACTTGTTAATTAAATTAATTAATGAGTTACCCTTGAGTGGGAAGTATCTAATTTAAGTGTGTGTGTGTGTGTGTGTGTGTGTGTGTGCGCGCACGCAAACTGTCAATTTTTTAGAATACTTCTGACTGATCATTTCAATAGAATGGGGGCTCAGATGCAGGAGTCTTGATCTAGTTTTGCCTTATCATTTCAGGAGAGACTTGGTCTGTTCAACTTAGTTGGAGGGGCTTGACCCCTCCCTTCTCAGGGTCCAAATATACTGATTTGATTAGATATGAAATTGCTAATTGGAAAACAAATTTATGCTAATTACAAAACAAGCACAGAGAAGCTTTTTCTGGCAGGAGGCGAGTACTCTTTTGGAACTGCATCTGTTTTGTGAACATCTAACTTCCAAAAAGCAATTAAGAAATAGGTTTGTTAGAGACTGGATTAGACATGGGTTGAAATGTTGTAACAAACTTTCCAGGAGATCTTTTACACTACATAATTATAGTACTTTGATCCCATTTTAACTACCACGGCAACAGCCAATGGAAAACTGGAATCTGTAGTTTAGAGGGAGGTATTTAGAATTCAGAGCACTCTTATCTCTCACCGAACTACAAATCCCAAGATTCCATAGGATGAACCTATGACTGTTAAAGTGGTATCCAACCGCTATAACTGGGTGATAGGGAAGGGCTCTTAGATTCACTCCTTGATATACCCAGATAAGAATGGAAAGGACTTCTGTGTGAAACACTGGAGATCAATTGCAGAACAGAGTAGACCAGGGATGGAGAACCTGATGTTGTGTGCCTTTAACTTGTCTCCAACTTAAACCAACCCTAAGGCAAACCTATCATGAGGTTTTTTTTCACTGGTTTCTTCAGAGAGGGTTTGGTATGGCCATCCTCTGAGGCTGAAAGGACGTGACTTGCCCATGGTCACTTAGTGGGTTTACATGGCCAAGGGGGGATTTGAACCCTGGTCTCCAGAGTCATAGTCCAACCCTGAAACCACTGCACCATGCTGGCTTGGAGAACCTGATCCAAATCTTTTACTTCTACTTCCAGAAGTCCACAGCCATTATGGCCAAGAGCAAAGGATTATGGAATCTATGACCCCAAACATTGGGGATTCAAAGGTTCTCCACTTCTAGTGTAGTCAGTATTGGTTGTAGGTGGGTTGTTGATCTGGGTTCGCACAAAGTAGATGCCTATGCAAGGCCATTGGAACAGCCTTTCCTAGCAGGTGCTCACCTGTTTACCTCCAGAGTCAGAGTTTGATGGGGACCACAATGCCAGGGATAGCTGGCCAGGGGTTCTGGGAGTTGCTGTCCCTAAACAAAACTTTCTCAAGCTCTGTCCAGAGTGCTGCAAAAAGTCCTCTTCTGGGTACGATTCAATGGGTTCCTCCCCACCCCTTCACCACCTCAGCAGCTTTAGCAATGAAAACTGCCCATTCTTCGGTCTACTCAGCTGAGCATGGCATAGCAAGATGGCACCTCTCAGCACAGAAAATGTGAAGCCCAGAACAGCCTGCCATAAAGTCCAAGTGTCCCCCATTAAAAAAAGGAGGAAGGGAGGGGAAAGGACTTTGGATTGCATTCAAACAAGTGCATTTATATCTATGAAGGCTCCTGCAAAAATAAAAACCAATCCATATCAACCCCCCTACCATGCAGGAATACACAATCAAAGCACTCCTGACAGATGGTCATCCAACCATCCTATAACCTGTCCCATAACCAGTTAAGTGTCCTACACACATGTGTGCTGGTTCTCCAAAAATGAACATAAACGTATTGATGGTGTACGTTCTTGTTTTGTTCCATGAAGCTCAAGGAGAGGAGGAACGTTCTGGCTGCATGCCTGGGCAGCGAAGTGCTAGTTCTGTGTCAAAGAGGGCTCCATGAGATCTTAAATTAGAGCCTAAGGTATGAGAAAACAGATTTCAGTTGCATACTGAGAAATGCCTTAGAGGTAAGGGCAGTTCAGCAATGGCGATCAATAATGAGAAATGGTCAGATGTGTCTAGTCCACCTCCATGGTCATCCTCCTTTTTTCACCTTCAAGTTTATTCTCTGTGAGATCCATGTAGATTCTTTGTGGAGAGAAAAAAGCCGTGGATATTTCTGAAGGCATTATTTTTCAGATTTTTACATTATGGATGCATGCCCTCTATTGACTAAAGCATAACTGTACACATTTTGGAAATGCATGCACTGTTGGATTATTATTCTCTCTCTCTCTTTTTAGCATTTTGGCTTTATTATTATCCTTAGTATTAGTATCACTTTGCAGAAAATATCGCAAGCTTGAAAATTTCCAGATGTTCAAGTGCAAATTATACCCGGAATTTCCTGAAACTTTCCTAGCAGGATAGTGAGCTTTTCCTTACTGGATATCTTTATTCAAATACTGGATAAACCATTCCTTGGGGATGACCTCTCTCACTTCTTCTTTTGCCTCAAATGGAGAAACCTAGAATGCAAGACCATTCACCAACCCTATTCTTCTGTGATCAAATCCTTGGGGAGGAAAGCCTGAAAAAGTTTCTTTGTTGGACTACAACTCCCAGAATCCCTCAGTTGGGGGATTTTTGGATTTTTGTCTACACAACTGACTTTTCAAGCTCTGTTGAGGAACCATGTTGGAAGGAGGAAGCTTTAAACCAGTTCACATTCCTTTCTTTCCCCTTTAGTGTTTAGGAATTCCAGAGGCTTCCCTCAAGTCCATCAGAAATTCTTTCCACAGAGTTCATCCTTTAAGTAATTTCCCTCCTTATCCTCGTTTTATGCTCATTTTTAATGGAGGCTCTGTAGTCATTGCCATCATGTGTGAAATCTGAAATATGCCCTGCATGGAAATAGACCCATGAATAGAAATTAAAGATTATTTCAGAAGTGCGGTTCCACATTCATCTCAATTGGTCACTAAGGAAACCAGGATGGATTCCCACAAATTTATCAACATCTCCTCTTGTCAGTAATGTAGAGGTTCCATTAAAGCAGTGTGTTTTAACTTAACCTCTTGATAAGTCACTACAGAAAGAGCCATTCCTTGTCATCCGCCAGCGCACGCAAAAGATGTGGCAGCTTTCACATTTGCAGCAACAATCTGATGGACCGAGTACCATAAGGAGTTGTGTTTCTAAAACAATATGTCAGCAGGAGAGAACAAAAACAGTTAAAATGCAGAAAAAAAATATGTATGCAGTGCTTCATGTCCCCCTCCCCACTTAAAATAATTAGCCTAACCTTTAAATGAAGAAATTAATGCTTTTGGTCACAAATGGCAAAATAGTCAAGAGGAAAACTAGCTAGATTTCTAGCTGTAATTTCTTTCTCTTTGCTTCCCTCATCCACTCCATTTGACATTAGCAAAAATTCTGGGCCTGATTCCTATTGCTTGTCTCAACTAGAGTAGACCCACTGAACCCATGGGATTTACCTACACTGGTGTTGACTTCTTGTCAGATTTGCAGGTGATACCAAGTTAGGAGGAGCAGCTAATATCCCAGAGGACAGGATCAAAATTCAGAATGATCTTAGTAGATTAGAAAGCTGGGCTAAAACTAACAAAATGAATTTCAACAGGGAGAAATATAAGGTACTATACTTAGGATATAGATATAGATAAAGATATAGATGAAATACATTGACATAGGATAGGGCACATCTAGCTTAACCAGACTACCATGTGAAAGGGATCTAGGAGTCCTAGAAAACCACAAGTGGAACATGAGTCAACAGTGTGACGCTGCAGCAAAAAAAGGCCATGCAATTCTAGGCTGCATCAATAGAAATAAAGTATTGAGATTGAAGGAAATAATAGTACCACTCTGTTCTGCTTTTGTCAGGCCTCACCTGGAATACTGTGTCCAGTTTTGGGCACCACAATTCAAAAAGGATGTGGAGAAACTGGAGCGTGTCCAAAGGAGGGCAACTAAAATGGTGAAGGGTCTGGAAACCAAGCCCTATGAGGAACGACTTAGGGAGCTGGGGATGTTTAGCCTGGAGAAGAGAAGGTTGAGAGGTGATATGATAGCCCTGTTTAAATATTTGAAGGGGTGTCATATTGAGGCTGGAGCAAGCTTGTTTTCTGCAGCTCCAGAGAGTAGGACCGTAGCAATGGTTTCAACCTAGAAGAAAAGATAATCTGCCTAAATATTAGGAGGAATGTCCTGACAGTAAGAGCTGTTTGACAGTGGAACACACTGCCCTGGAGTGTGGTGGAGTGTCCTTCTTTGGAGGTTTTTAAACCAAGGCTGGATGATCATCCGTCGGGAGTGGTTTGATTCTGTGTTCCTGCATGGCAGGGGGTTGGATTTGATGGCCCGTGAGGTCTATTCCAACTTTATGATTCTATGATTCTGACCACCAGTCAACAATAAATTCAATTGGTCTGGTCTAGTTAGGATTAATAGACAATACCTCCCTATATGAGTCTGCTCAAGATTGAAGACAAATGGAGAAGGGTTTGCTCTTGGCTCCACCACCATCACAGTCATGTTGGGAGAGGACATGGGACAGGAGCTTCTCAGTAGCTGCTCTCAAGTTCTGAAACTCCTTTCCCCTGTTGGCCTCCTCCTTGCTCTCGATCGTTGCCTTGTGGGTCACCATGCTTTGAACTCAATGTCTGAAGTCTCTCCTTGTGACCATCTCCCATGTCTCATGAAGTTCTTTTTAAATGACTTGTACCTCTCCATTCTGCTCTCTCTCTCAAATCCTCATGTGGTCCTTCTTTCTTTTCTCCTTAACAAGGACTTTTGCAAAGTACAGCTGAGATCCTACCTCATGCTTGTGTCTCATAAACGTACATGGGTGCTCTACCACCTTTCTGTTGAATGCCAGCATTGTGCACCCGCTGGTGTATCAGCTGATTTGCTCAGTTACCCGACCATTGTGCAATGCGTGATGCACAATGACTGTTTCTGCAGTCCCAGTGAAGAAAGTGATACACTGAATGCACAAGTGAATAATTTCGCATCATTCAAGAATGCACACAAATGCATCCTGACTATAGTAGAATCATAGAATCATAGAATCATAGAGTTGGAAGAGACCACAAGGGCCATCCAGTCCAACCCCCTGCCATGCAGGAACTCCCAATCAAAGCATCCCTGACAGATGGCCATCCAGCCTCTGCTTAAAGACCTCCAAGGAAGGAGACTCCACTACTCTCCGAGGGAGTGTGTTCCACTCTCGAACCGCCCTTACTGTCAGGAAGTTCCTCCTAATCTTGAGGTGGAATCTCTTTTCTTGCAGCTTGCATCCATTGTTTCGGGTCCTAGTCTCTGGAGCAGCAGAAAATTAGTAGATTAAGCTGATTTAATGGCTTTCCTCTTGTTGGGACTAACTGTGGGATTTAGATCCAAATGTTACACTTGTGGGATTCCAGTTATGTGTGTGTATGTACCTTCAAGTCATTTGTCAACCTATAGTGACTTCATGAATTTCATAGAGTTTTCTAAGGATGCATCTACACTCTACAGGTAATGCAGTTTGACACCATTTTAACTGTCATAGCTCAATCCTACAGAATCCTGGGATTTGTAGTTTGGTGGGGCACAAGCACTTTTTGCCAGAAAAAGCTAAAGACTTTGCAAATCTACCAATCCCAGGATGGAGCTACAACACTTAAAGTGGTGTCAAACTGCATTATTTCTATAGTGTAGGTGCAACCTTAGACAAGGAATACTCAGAGTGGTTTTTGCTACTTCTTTCCTCTGAAATATAGCCTACACTGCCTTGCATTCTTCGGCAGTCTCCCATCCAAGTACTAATCAAGGCTGACCCTACTTTGCTTCCAAGATCAGACAATATCTTACATGACTGTGAATTCAATACATCCATTGTATTGAATAGCCAAAGAAGTCCAAGCAACAGGATTCTGACCTATATCTTTCAGAATGAGTTTATATGTCTTTGCTTTTCTTGTGCTTACCAAGTTGCCATGCTGTTGTTTACTCTCACCAAAGGTGAAGACTGCCCCCTGCTGGAAACAGACTCATATTGCTGTTGAGCTGCATTTAGTAGTAAGTAGTAGTAACATAGCTCTATCTAGTGGCAAAAATAAACCTATGTTTATTATAGCACATGGTTTCATGGACCAGAACTAACTTTGTCAGAGTTATGGAATGTCATGTGTAATTACCAGTAAATAAAAGAATAAATAAATAAATCCACTACGGTTTTGAAAAATATTTTATAACATTGAGCAGCATAGGAGGAGTGCAATATATTTAAAAGGTGAACTGCTATTTCCAGAGACTAATAAAAAAAAGCTCTTAGGAAACATGTTGAAATCTTTCTCCTCTTTCTCCCATGTTTAATCTCAGTTACAGTAGACCCATGGAATCAATGGAAGTTAATTTATGTTTTGACTCAAAATATCCCCATTGATTCAGTGGGTCAGCTCTAGGTCGTGTGAACAACTGGATTTTGGCCAAAACGAACAATGAATGATAACTGTAATCCTGTTGGTTCATCCCATCTTCAGTAATCCAGTTGAATCAAATGTTGAAACATTAGCATTTGCCTTGGCTATGGAATCCTAGAATCCTAAATTTGGAAGAGACCCCAAGGGCCATCCAGGCCAACCCCATTCTACCATGCAGGAACACACAATCAAAGCACCCCTGACAGATGCCCATCCAGCCTTTTTCTGTAGACCTCCAATGAAGGAGACAGTCTGAGGAAGCATGTTCCACTCCCTCCCCCCCCAGAATCTTCAGTATTGGTACACTGATTATTTTCTTGGACTCTTATTTCCGTACAGTATTATCACAAACATTCAATCGTTCAGCACAAGAATAACCCTCTTATACTATACTCATTTACACTTCACTATAATAGCTATTAGTTCAAAAATCCTAATATATCATATTGAATATGATCTTACATTAAATTGTTTATCTAAACACAGTTATAGGTTATAAAGAAGAAAAGAGATTTCTTTTTTTCTGTCTCAGTTTCATGGGTCTGAGCCAACTGTTGCACAGTCTCTCCATATTAGCTCGGCTAGCTCTGATACTTTATATCCTTCTTTTCTCAATCAGTCTCTGTTCACAGGTCTTTCTTTCTTTTCTTTCTTTCCTTTCCTTTCACCAATCTTCTTTAATATTTACTATTGGTTATTTTAGTTATTCCACCAAATAGTGTAAAGTTAGAATATGGCACAAACAGATTTTACAGAAGGAGGTAAATTCCAGATTAAACAAGTGTAGTGTAGATTGTTAGCTTACTTGTCAGCTTGATTTTCAGTGGTGGTGGCATTCGTGCCACTGAAGCAGCTGCTAACCCATGGTCGGGTCCAGCTCAGATCTCCATACCTCCGTGATTTCATAGATCTTCCTCTCTTCTCTTCTGATCTTTATTTCTCTCCTTTTCTTCTTTTAATTCAGTTGAGCCCCTCTGATTCTCCCCTAACTAGGGAGATGTCTTTTATCCTCTGGCAAACACGCCTGGAGGATCTTGAGCCACGGATAGTAATCACCTCCTCGCCATCAAAGCTTAGAGGGATTTACACACTGCCATGCCACCAGAAGTGGATCATTCTGAATTTTGATCCTGTCCTCTGGGTATTAGCTAACCTCCTAACTTGGTATCACCTGCAAATTTGACAAGAACTCAACACCAGTGTAGGTAAATCCCATGGATTCAGTGGGACTACTCTAGTTGAGACAAGCAATAGGAATCAGGCCCAGAATTTTTGCTGATGCCAAATGGAGTGAATAGGGGAAGCAAAGAGAAAGAAATTACAGCAAGAAATCTAGCTAGTTTTCCTCTTGACTATTTTGCCATTTGTGACCGAAAACATTAATTTCTTCATTTAAAGGTTAAGCTAATTATTTTAAGTGTGTGGGGGGGGGCATGAAGTGCACCTGCATATATATTTTTTCCTGCATTTTAACTATTTTTGTTCTCTCCTGCTGACATATTGTTTTAGGAACACAACTCCTTGTGGTACTCGGTCCATCAAATTGTTGCTGCAAATGTGATCTATATCTATATCATCTATATCTATATCTATATCTATATCTATATCTATCTACGGGACAAGCAATAGGAATCAGGCCCACAGTTTTTACTAATGCCAAATGTCAAGAAGTTCTTTCTAATGTTTAGATGGAATCTCTCTTCCTCTAATTTGCATCCATTATTCTGGGTCCTGTTCTCTAGAGCAGCAGAAGACAATCTTGCTCCATCCTCAATAAGCCATCTTTTCAAATAAGATGGGCAGAATTCAAAATGCTGATTGTG
>CM034710.1:124276181-124291255 GCA_020142125.1 Phrynosoma platyrhinos | reverse complement strand
AAAGAAAAGAAATCCGTTGGCATGGGTGGATGCCTCTGAATGCTTGACAAGCACATCTAAGAATCATAATTACTCTTATGCTTAAGCGTGTGAAGCACTTTGACAGCTATTAACTTTTAATTGGGATAACAAAAAGAGTCATGGAACATGTCAAAATATGACACAGAAACATGAGGAACAGAAGTGAAGGGTCCACCCCCAGAGGTGGTGGCCGGGGGTGGAGAGAAGGGATACAGAAAGCATCACGACTCACGAAGAAGAAAGAAGAATGAGGATCTTGCAGTGGTGTCTGAAGCAAGAGAGGGTGTGGGGACAAAGACCTCATGAAAAGCAATAAAGAAAAGTTGGTGATAATGTTGAAAGTCTGTGGGCCACAGGACCAGATGCCGGATGTTTTTAATTTCCAGCGGATTCAAGTCCCTTATTCCCAGGGCCCTGTTTTGACTTATCGTTTATTGTCACCATCTTTCCTCGCTCTTCAAATTCTTCTGCAGATTCCATCTGTTCCAGGGTTATGGGTTGGAATCACTGGGCCTTTGGCAATGTTAACCATTTAATGGGGGTATGGTAGGGATGACATGGCCTCAAATACCTGGGAAAAACCAGATATAGAGGACCAGGTGTATTTTATTTATTTAGGTCTGTTTTACCAAAAATAAAAAATATAAAAAAATAAAAAAAATAATTATTTACATCTTTGATTAATTGAAATAAATATAGAGAAGCAACCTGCCAAAGAATAAGCTAGACTCTAACAGGGAGGTGATTTTTGATATAGAATTGCTTCTATTCCAGGGATGGAGAAAAAGTGGCCTATGGGCTCCCTTGTAGGCACCAGGACAGTAGCCCTCCAGCTCTCCCCCCCCCACAGAAGATTTTCCAAAACTGTTGCCCCCAGAGTATGAAGGGAAAGTGAGAAGCAATTTCACCATGTTTTGGGCTCACATGTCATTTTAGGACCAGGATAAGCCTCTTTTACAAACAATAAATGTCCCAGAAATTGACCTTCCAGTCACTTCCCTTCAAGGGGGGTGTACCGTATCCCCCAACAGTTGCTTAGTCTCAGTTGCCAGTCTCAAGCTACAGGAAAAGAGATTCCCAGTGGCATCCCCACCTTTGGTGTCACTCAGTGTGGGATTCCGGGGGGATCTTCTGGAGGCTTCACACTCTGCCTCCCTCAGGGCTACCCTGCCATTCTCCTCATGAGGAGAAAGACAGGACAGCACAGGGGGCACAGGGCAGAATGCCATTCGACCTCCCTTGAGGCCGCCCTGTCGTTCTCCTCATGGGATGAAAGATGGGATAGCATGGGTGCAGGTTGGCGAGTGCATGGCTGTCCTCAAGAGAACAATGCAACAACACTGGTGGGGAGGGCCCAACTGGGTGTCACCCCTCTTCTGGGGTATCACCCCATGTTGGCTGCATCCTCAGCACCCCCTAGTGATGTCACTGGAGGTTCCATCTAAATGTTGCAAAGTAAGAGCTGTTTGACAGTGGAAGACACTCCCTTAGAGAGTGGTAGAGTCTCCTTCTTTGGAGATTTTTAAGGAGAGGCTGGATGGCCATTGGTAGGGAATGCTTTGATTGTGGCTTCCTTCATGGCAGATGATTGGGTTGGATAGCCCTTGGAGAAGCCTCCATGATTCTATGACTGTACCACATGATTTGTCTGTGTAGGCTGGTTCTAAGACTGTGGGACCTCATGAAGGCTCACAGTTTCTCCTTTCCGCACTGGGGCAATTTGCAAATGTTCCTTGCTGACATCTTCTGCCTGAGTTGATGTTTATCACCTTGCCATTTGTAAGAGTCCTCGTAGGCACCAGCCAACCTTATCGTAATTTTACAATAGAATAAAAATTGCAGTGAACTGCTTGTCATAATAGCAATCATGGCATATGAGATTGTCATTTGCTCACTTGCTCAAGTTTCACCTGCCCCGCCTTCCATGCGGCAGAAGCATCTATCAAGAAAGGGTGAGCTAAAAACAGAAGCGGTGTGCTCTGCCAATTCAGATGTTTGTACGTTCTCCATTTTAAATGTATTGAGGTATTTTGGAAGTCTTTTCCTTGGAGTTTGGAAATGGGGAATTCAGAATGAGTCGACATTTCATATTCTGAACCAAAGTGTCTGAATTTTCTGATTGTGTCTCTGTGTTGTGTGCCTTCAAGTTATTTCTGACTTATGGCGCTCTAAGGTGACACTATCATGGGGTTTTCTTGGAAAGTTTTGTTCAGAGGAGGTTTGCCATTGCCTTCCCCTGAGGCTGAGAGAGTCTGACTTGCCCAAGGTCACTCAATGGGTTTCATGGCCAAATGGGAATCGAACCCTGAACTCCAGAGTCATAGTCCAACATTCAGACCACTATGCCACATTGGTTTTACCAGAAGAAAAAATGGGGGAAGGTAACAATACTCCAGCTTCATAACTGAAGGCTAGAAGACCTATCTATCTATCTATCTATCTATCTATCCATCTATTTGTGGTTTGAGTGTTGGACTATGACTCTGGAGACTAGGGTTTGATTCCTCACTCACCCATGAAACCCACAGTGTAATACTGGGCAAGTCACATGTTCTCAGCTTCAGAAGAAGGCAATGGCAAACCTCCTCTAAACAAATTTTGGCAAGAAAGGCCTATAATAAGTTTGGAATTGCCTTAGGATTGCGATAAGTCAAAAATGACTTGAAGGCACACAACAACAAAAATCTATCTATCATCTGTTGAGAGTCATATTCTCCAGATCTTGATAAGCCCAGAAATGGTCATGTTGAGGGGAACGTAGTAGATAAAAGCTGGGTTTAGGGAGAGAACTGTTAGGTTCAACTAACAGAAAGTCATTGAATCAATTGTGTTTACCCGCATGTTGATTCAACATTCAGGAATTGATTCAATGGGTCTAGTCTAGCTAGGACAAATAACAGAATTCCAGCCCTGAAGGTGTGCATTCTTGAATGGCACATACACTGGGCAATCGATATTTACTGGGGTTTTGTTCCAGGACTTCCTTGTGGATACCAAAATCCATGGATGCTCAAATCCAGTTGTATATGGTGCTGTATTAAAATGGTGCCCCTTATTTTAAAAATGGCAAAACCAAGTTTTGGTTTTTGGAATTTTTTGGGGGGGGGATATTTTAAGCCATGGATGGTGGAATCAATGGATTCAGAATTGGTGGATATGGATGGCCAACTGTCCATATGTATCAGTACCTTCAGCGTAACACTTGCTTCACTGGGATTCCAAAAAAGCTCAGGACATTGAGCACATTTTCAAGTACAGTATCAGTGGTACAAAGTGTTCAGCAGAAGCAATCTGTAGTGCAACTGTTGTGTTGCTATGTGAATGTATGCAAAGGGATCTTGTAGTTACTCAACTAGCTAGACTCACAGGTGCTACAAGATCCCTTTGCATACTGATAGGCCAGCCTAACATGGCTATGTCTCTGAATTCTACCTCCATATGAATGTAGAGCGTATACATTCAGTCTCTCAAAACTTCATACGGTAATATATCCACATGATGATGATGATATTTTTAACCATCAGGACTTTGATTTCTGGTGGATCTGTTCTCATTGACTTTTGAGTAAGGATGATATTTTAAGCACTGGTGTTAATTAAATGTTCTACTTTATTTTTAATGTCTGGTTATTTAAATCTGATTTGCCAGGTGTCATTAGTGCAATTAGGGAAGATCAAAGACATAAAAACTGAATATGTATATGGTAGTCCTATAAAAACAATCTATCTGATCCAACGAGGAGTGGAGGGGGGGAGACACACAAGCAAAGGATCCGCTTCTGTATGAGAGTCTCTTGGTGAACCAGACAGTGGCCATGTTGGCTGGAGGATGCTGGCAACTGAAAAAAAAAATGAATGTTTCCAAGCTTTGGCCAGAATGTAGTTTTGGAAGTACAGCAAATCAGTTTGCCTCCAGTACTATAGGCCATGAAAGAGGCAATGGTGTCTGAAAGAAAGAAAAATCAAGAGGAAGTCAAGAGGAAGGAGCAAAAAGGAAGCTGCTGTCACAATGCAAAAATAAAGCAGTTTGACACTAGGGATGTGACAAAAGCTCATTGCAGTTTGTTAAACATACATAATTTTTGGTTTTCTCCATTCTCAGCTCACATATTTATGAGCTCTGAAATTTGGCACCTGCTCAACTGTGGTGTGAGAATTTACAGACATTTCGTTTGCAAAAAGTGCAATGAGGTGGGCACTTGAGAAGAAATTTGATGTTCAGGATGTGGATTTTTTGTTGTTGTTTTGGTTTTCTTTTTACCTGGTTAAGTATTAAATGTAACAGTGCCTCAGTCATTCATTGTAACTCTCTAAGCCCTGGTGACACAGTGGTTTAATACCTGTACTGCAACCACTCACTTGCAAACCATAAGGTTGCGAGTTCAATTCCAGCCAAAGGGCTCAGGCTTGACTCAGGCTTGCATCCTTCTGAGGTTGTTAAAATGAGTACCCAGATTGTTGGGGGCAATTAGCTTACACATTGTAAACCGATTAGGGAGTGCTTAAGTGCACTGATAAGTGGTATAGAAATGTACTTGCTATTGCTATTGCTATTGAATCTCAGTCAAGGCAATTAGAAGTATTCCTCTTGGCTGCACGAGGGAGAGGTGAGGGGATTCCATTCTAAAGACACTGCAAATGGAGTTTTATGGTTGAGTCCACTATTTGCAAGAAGTGTTAGGAAGGGAAAGACAGCTGATTGTTTTATAGCCTTCATTCTTTGGGAATCTGTCAGGAATGGTTTGCTTTTCTGTAAGGGGTGAGCAAATTGAAATATCTTATTCTCCACAGAGAAGGAGGAATAATAATATTTGCCAGCCCCTTTCAGGGATGGGAAGAATAAAAAGATAAATTTACATCACATCACTTTTTGAGACTACTTTAATTTCCATAGCTCAGTGCTATGGAATTCTGGAATCTGTAGTTTGGTGGACCACCAGAATCAGGGATTCTGTTTTCCATTCTTTCTGCATCATTCCTTCTGATGCCACTGGCATCAAGCACGTCATGCTAGTTCAGATGAAACAAAGAATTCTATATTAAGAACACAAACATTGAACCATTTCCTCGTAATTCTGCCACCAGGTCTTTTCAAAACCAAGCACAAAAGTATTCCAATAGCAGACAATTTCATACAATTACTGTTCTTGAAAAGCATCTCTGGCAGTCAAAGGAAGGGAGACATATACAATTAGTTTCCACAGCCAAAGCCCTGAATGGGGTCTTTTTAAATGTAAATCAGGTTGCCCTTTTCAGAGTAATCATTAGCTTACATTGGCTGACGGTTGGGTATTTGTTTGGCCTGACGCTGCAAAATCCAGTTTAGTCTGACACAGATATTTTATTAAGATTCTGTTGAAGAGTCACAGGCTGCCATTGACAAGTGATAAATTTTAGCATAAAGAGATAGATTTTGCTGTGTGTGTATGTTTCTGAGTATCTCTACATTTTCAAAATTTTGTATAGCTTAAATAGTAGTTTGAGTGTTATACTAGTACATTGGGAGACCAGGGTTCAAATCTCCCTCTTGGCCATGGAAACCCACTGGGTAGCCTTTGGCAAGTTACTTTCTCTCTCCTTCAGAGGAAGGCAGTGACAGTCTTCGAACAAATCTTGCCAAGAAATCCTATGATAGGTTCACCTACCATAGATTCACCTTACGGTTTCCATAAGTTAGAAATGACGTGAAGGAACACAAAAACAAAAATGAAACCAATGATAAGTAGGTCTTTGGACACAATACTACACCACCTTGGGAGACTCCCACATGTGCAGCTTACCTGTTAGCTGCCAGAATGTGCCCACACAAGCATTTTGGGGCTGGCGGAGGACAGTGGCCATCCAGAAAAAATCTGGATGCATTTCTGAAGCTGGATGTACAAAGAAGATGTCATTGGAGATTATCACACTGTTCTTAAATAGCGGGATAGAAGTGGGATTGTAACTGTAATAGCAGGATCTTACTGCATAATATCATGACTTAATCTGTGCTTTTGCCACTGCTTTTAATGAACAGAAAAATCCCATGAATAGCTGTCAATTGTGCAGTTAATCCCTTATTGAAGTATGTGCCATTTAAACAGATTTATCTGCACACACACCCATTCCCAATGAAGGCAAGACTACTTTACTTACTTAATCTTGGCTAGGTGATGAGTAAATTGAATGGTAGTGTGATAAGATACATCAGCAACCTGTTATCTATTCGCAATTGTCTGGTAATGTGAAAATAACTGGGAGGAAAGCTTTGTGTGATAATCTCCATCATCTCCTGGAGACTAAGGACAACGAGGTCTTCCTTGATTTCTCAGCTGTAGAAACACATCTTCCTACTCTTTGGGAATCTTGGTCTTTCCTGGCCATCAAATGGTTGTTAAATGCTCTGTAAGTTGACTGATCACACAGGGGTCTGAATAGCCATTTGTCAGGAGTGCTTTGATGGTGTCTTCCTGCATGAATAGGGTTGGACTGATCTTTGGGGTCTCTTCCAACTCTAGGATTCTGTGATTCTACCTGGTGCCACACTTTTGCTCTGTCTAGTTGGAAGGGGAAACTTCTTTTTTTGGCAGCATTGACATTGGGAGGAAGGTGGTGTGGAGAAACAGAGGTTGCAGCAGCACGCTTGCAGTAAAATGCAATAAACAAAGCTTAAGCTAGGAAAAAGCAGGATTCTAATTTAGCCAATCCATCTGTAGCCTTGTGTGGCTGCCTGCAACAAATTAGGCAAACAGTAGCTGGCTCCAGAATATCTTTAATAAGCATGTGTGAACAGCAAAACAAGGGTGAAAGAGGGAGGGACAGGTAGGGTGCCTCAGCAGTTGCCTCCTGATGTTAAAAAAAGAGCATAAACCCATAAGTGGGACCATCAGAATGGAAACCATAGGAAAAGTGGAGGCTGATGGAAGAAAATACCATCCCTAGATGTGTTTTAGAAGATGTCTTCCAATGATTTCCAGAAAATTAAAAAAAATATTTGTCTACTTATACAAGGTTTTCCTGATTGGGTTGTTTCATTTCATATGAACATATTGTAAGCTTTGAATGAAAAGTTTGCTGAAACGGGTTGAACTACTTTCTTGTGGCCTAGGACATATGAGGGGGTATCCTAAAGTTTTAATTATCACCTTTAAAAAAATTTGACAGAAAGTTTGTTTTGATTTGTAGTTGTTATCTCTACATAGTCACCATCCAGATTTACATGTTTCCCCCAGCGTTTCTTGACCCTCCAAAAACTGTTATTGTAGAGGTCTGCAGATTGCGCCTTAAACCACTCTTCCATTTCATGAATGACGTCATCTGTGTTGTCAAATCGGCGATCCCGCAATGGATTTTTCATTTTTGGGAAAAGAAAAAGTCTCTCGGTGATGAGGACACTGACAAAATTTCATCAATATAGAATAATACTTCTGTGTGTTAGCTATTATTTTACGGTCCCCCCCTTGTACTTCTCCATCTTACACTTTAGTCACTTCTGGCACAAACTGTAACAAAAATAAGGGACACAAAGAGCGAATTTTCTCAACATCATGCACCTAGGGACCAATGAGGACACTGACAAAATTTCATCAACATACCACAATAACTTCCAGGCGATAATTATTACTTTACATATCCCTCTTCTACTGTATAGTACCAAATTTTCTGTGAAAGACATAATGCCTAGGAACACTTCTACTTTGTTAACTGAGGTATACCTTTCACAAAATTGAAAAACATTCACAAAATTCAAGTAGAGTGGAAAGCAAAACCAATAGATTTGTCCATCCTTTCATTCTTCGCCTGTGCTTGTATGACTTGTATTTCTTTATTTTTATTCATTCTCTTAGGTTGCTTCCATCCACCCAGAATGCAAAATACTTCAACAAGTGGTGAAAGATGAGGCTCAGTGTTTGGATATGAAGAAAAATGAATCTCTGTTGCTGGGATTTCAAGGTAATGTACATGGCTCGAATTGAGCAATGACTCATAGAAGGTCCTTCCCTATTTTTAATTTTACAGAATAGATCAATGATGGTTGGTGAGATGGAGAACTGGCTCAAGGTTTTAGTTTGAATTTTATAAGAAATATCCAAGAGGAAGAAATATTCCCTGAAAATTGGTTTAGCACTTTGGGTAACTCAGGCTAAAGCCTTGAACAGATTCACCTTTCCAATGACATGGAAGGTATATCTGCTGCCTCTGGAACAGGTTTTCTGTGTGAATTTTTGGATGGTTCATTGCCTACACAGGGAGAAAGACACAATCTAAACACAGCTTATATTGCCAGAGAGACATTTCTAATGCAAGGGGTTTGCTATATCTGTTGCTAATGTTCTCTGCATTTTTTGTTGTTGCTGCTGCTGTTGTTCTTTTTTTGGGGAAAAATAACAACTGGACAATGCAACCTGATTCAAGGTACAGGCAATTCTCAGAACAAGCAGGAAATATTTTATTCTTTCCTGGAGGGTGCATTTTTTTATTTCCGGATAATCACATTAACAAAAAATCCTTTTGAGTATGTGTGTGTGATCCTGGGATTTGTGGTTTGCTGTGGCACCAGAGCTCTCTGAAGAAGAAGGCCAAATATCTCACAAAACTACAAATTCCAGGATTCCACAGGATGGAGCCATTGCAGTTAAACCAGTATCGAACTACATTTTTTTGCTGGGCAGATTAGACCTAGGTTATGAATTTGTAACTGTGATGCTGAAGGGCCGTTGCTAACTGGAGCTCTTGGAGATCTCTTTCATAGAGAGTCAAAGCCAACTTAATGGCAAATAGCAGCAACAAAGCACAATCAATTGTAATTTTTTTTAGCTTTCTCTGTCAGAAAGTTCTGATGCCACAAACTACAAATCCCAGAATCCCATAGCATGGAGCCATGGCAGTTAAAGTGGTGTCAATCTGCATTAATTCTGCAGTGTAGATACTGCCTATGTGGAATGATAATGCTTTTCTAACAAGTCCCAACTGGTAATAAATAAAGATTTCTGTTGCAAGAGATTTCACTTTTTAGCAATGGTCTCTACAGACTCTAAGCATTTCAGAAGGGTTGACAACTTATCTCCTGTCTCTTTCTTTTATTATTATGCTCCGAGCCTTATGTTTAACCTATTTTATACCAAGTTTCACACAAGACTTTGTTTTTTTTTTTGTTTATTCTATTATATGTTTTCAGCGGAAGAGGCACAGGTGGGAAGGCAGGGAATGAATGAATGAACGAACGAACGAACGAATGAATGAATGAATATATTCTTAATTTCACATTTAGTTTCTCCCCAGGATGTTCAGGAATTTGGGATGGACTAAGCTGCTGGCCCAAAGCTGCATTTGGAGAGGTGGTGACAGTCCCATGCCCTGGGTTTTTTGAAGAAATCACCAACATACATGGCAAGAAGTGTTGTCTTTTAATATATTTCTCTTTTGAAAAACCTAGCTGTGTCAGATGCTAATGGTATAATGGCTAACTGTATCCAAACAGTCTAGTAAGGAGGTTCTAGAGTAGGGAGACCGGGGTTAAGCAGATGATGTGGTCAAAAACTGGCAGGATTTTGGTAGGCAGGCATGAGTGTGGGACCTCTGACTATCAGCTAACCTCATGGGCTGCATCTACACTATAGAAATCATGCAACTTGACACCACTTTAAGTGTTGTAACTCCATCCATTGGGATTGTGGGATTTGTAGTTTTATGGGGTCTTTAGCCTCCTCTGCCAAAGGCTGCTGGTGCCTCACCAAACTACAGATCCCAATATTCTGTAGGCTGGAGCCATGGCAGTTGAAGTGGTGTCAAAACACATCCTTTCTACAGTGCAGATGCACCAATAGACAACTTGCTGGAATTCTGAGAGTTACATTTAGGAGGATTCTTCTCAGGGGCAGCTGGTGAGGTCCATTTTGTTGGGTGGAGAACCTGGTCTAGGGTTTAATACAAAGGAGTCATCCAAGATAATGAATCTGTCCCCTTGATAGCTCCTTTAAAATTAAACCAAAACTCATTCCTTGCTCCACTGATATGGAAGCCACCAGACAACCACTAATGGTTGTTAAAGGTGGCCAACAAACTTTCTAAGCCTGTGCCTCCAAGGGTCTGAGATCTATAGGGCCCCTGGCTTCTTGTCTTCTTCATTCTCAGTGAGCTGAATGTCTTCCAAATAGAATGGCTTCTCCAGCATACCCATGGTGGTTCCTTGCATTCTCAAAATGATGTCAGCTTATCATAGAGAGGTATACTACGTGTTGGTGTGATAGTTCTCCATCTGTGCAAATGGCTTCCCACCTTGATTTTTCACAGGGTTCCTCCACAGAAATTGTACACCAGGCACTTACTGGTCAGAACCATTTCCACCATATTCAGTTGCCTGCGGGTTCAAAGAAAGCTTAACAGAGGGACCTGAGGATCAGGTGAGTGAGGACCAATATGTCTACATTGACTCTTCTCTAGTTTCAAAGTCTGAACCAAACTCTCTCTCTCTTTCTTGTTTTTTTCTTATCAATAATTGACATTTTATTGACTGATCTCATTTTTTAAAAAATGGTAACCTGCCCTAAGGGGATTTTCCAGATGAGTGGTAAATAAATATTTTAAATAATAAATAAAAGGCAGTGAAAATGGGAGGAAACATATATATATATATATTCGCTCTTCAACTGCGTAAGGTCCCACTGTTTTGTCAGTTACTACTTCTGTGCTATCTCCCCACTCCCTGGCTTTACTTCTTACACTTCTCTGGTTGAAAGCCATGTGTGTGATACCAACTGAACAGGGAACCTGTTGTTCCATTGTGATCAAAATGTATAGCATTATGGAGCACGAACCTTCCTTTGTCTTTTATAATCTCACCCTTTCCATGGTTCCCAAAGGAAATCGGACCTTAATCCTGAGATTCAAATTCTCCCCATGTGTCCTAACTTCCATATTTTCTCTCTCCCTATGCAGAAATTATACTATTTGGCATTCTGGCACATCTACACTGCGGGCTATGCAACCTCTCTGGCATCACTCATAACAGCACTCCTCATCTTTGCCATCTTCCGGTAAATGCTGAAAACTTCTTTGAGTGGGTAGCCATGTCTACAGTGATTGAACTTTCAATAGTTGACTCTTCTTGGTTTCTGTTTCTTTTTTTAAATAAATCCCATCCTACCATTGAGCCTCTGGAGACCAGGGTTCAATTCCTAACAGCTATGAAACCCAATAGGTGACCTTGGGCAAGTCACATGCTCTCAGCCTCAGGGGAAGGCAATGGCAGACCTCCTCTGAAAAATCTTGCCAAGAAACCCCCATGATAGCTTCACCTTAGGGTTGGCATAAGTCAGAAATTGACTTATGGCACACAGCAACAACAACAAACCATTGGGCCTACTTCATCTGATGTGTTTATGTAACACATACCTTCCAGGATCCCACTCAATGGAATGAGCAAGAGCAAAATGCATTCACAAGTATTGCCATGTACGTATTATTTTTAACCATTCCAGGTAGTGATTGATAGATAGATATAAATGAAAGACAAACAGTTAAGAAGATGAATCAAGCTCAAGATGGAAGGTCTTGAACTTGATGGGTCATATGTTGGAGAGGCCTGACCCAGAATGCATCTACAGTGTAGAAATAATGCAATTTCAGAACACTTTAATTGCCATGGCAATTTCAGAACACTTTAACTGCCATATCCTACAGAATCCTGGGGTTTGTAGTTTGATGAGGCAACAGCATGTTTTGACAGTGAAGGCTCAAATCCTTGTAAGACTAAAAATCCCAGGATTCCAGATGATAGCGCTACAGCTCTTCAAGTGGCATCAAAATGCATGGTTCCATGTGCAGATCAGAGCCAGCATGTGGCTGTATCTACTGGTTAGATGCCCTGAAACAGGATCCCATCCAGTTAGACCACATCCAGCCATAAAATGACATTTCCCTGTTTTGTTCTTTTCTAGAAAATTTCACTGTACACGGAATTATATCCACATGCATTTGTTTCTTTCCTTCATCCTGAGGGCAGCCGCTGTTTTCACAAAAGACGCTATTTTATTTTCAGATGACAGCATGGACCACTGTCTGATGTCCACAGTAAGAAGCCTTGCGTGTTCTTTTACCTCTGAAAAATATATTTTATGCAAAATCTTTTTCCCAGCACTGGGCTATGAGAAGTTGGTTTTTTTTTAAATGGCTCATTTTTAGGATAATTTGGGGGGAAAACTCTTAATGTCAGCCATAAGATTTTTGGGGGACTGTATTTGCATCTATATTTACATTACTATGACAATGTAACTTTAAAACTCTCAGTTAAATTCTGCATTGTCATTCCTGTTACTACTACACTACTACTATTATTGCCCATCTTTTCCCATCAGTTTGGGATTTAAGGCAGCTTACAACAATTAAAAAAAATAGTTAAAAATTAACAGAATACAAAGTTAAATCACATTTAAACCATTATAAAATTTGAAACCAATTAAAACAACAACATCAATGGCAAATTGTATGAACATCCATGCACATCTTCCTGAAGGGATGCATTTTTTCTTATTAACACCCATTTTGCAAACATTTTTTTTGGGGGGGGGTAACATAATGTATTTTTGGGTGCAATTTCCCCAAATATATGTATTTTTGTACACTCTTAAGATATATGTTTTGATTTACAAATTGATTTGAAAAATTAGGTGTTAGGTACAGAAGTCCATTCTGGTTAATTTATATGTTCAGCAGATCCAAATTTGTTACATTTATACAAAATTAGGACTTCACACATTTCTCATGCAAGCTCATTTTGCTTTCATGAGGGAATAGGTCTAAATTTGACTGTTCCTATTCCCCCAAAGAGTAAAAATAAAAATCTACAGAATAATTCAGAAAGACACTGTATGTACTAGAGAATTCAGAGATTGTAGGTACTAGAGACTTTCCAAGACATTTGGGATGAAAGAAACCTCCAAATTTCTAGACTTTATAATATGTCATATATATATATATAATTTTTAACACTATTGGATTTGGAGGAAAGAAAAAACACAACCCCCCCATATAACTAAAATTCCATAGAGCTTTGACCACCCCTCCATCTTAACTGTAATGAAAAGAAAAATGAAAAGGGTGGGAAGAAATATATTATTCTACCATTATAGATCTAAATACAAGTCCACCACATATGTAGTCTTTGTCATTTGTTTACCTCCCTGATGTTTATCCTTGGACAGAAGGAACCAAAAGAATTATATAACCCACCCACTTACAGCTCCTGCTGCTATTTTTACCACACATTTGTTGGATATTTTTAGATCACATGGAAAGATTTTAATAAAAAAATCACATCAAATTAGTCTTTTGGCCAACTGTGATGGGGGAGAGCAGCTATAATTCCTTTAGAACCTGGATGATAGGAATCAATGGGTAGATCTGTTATACAGAAGTGCTGTGATGGAGAAAGCTTCCCTGATAGATTTCTATAAATCAAGCAGGTGTTAAAAGCAGAGTAGTCCTAGAGGAAGAAAAATATTTATTTGGCGTGAGTCTGGGCTGCTCCCAAAGTATTCTAGCCCTGAAGCTCCCTTGAAATCTCTTGTTATATCTACATTCCAGAGCAATGGTGTCTATACTTGCATCCCACTATGTTGCCTGGCATCACCTCCCTGGCACAGGTTGCTCTCTATGAGGTAAATAATAAGTCACCCAGCATTGATCACATGGCTGGTGCCTTGATGTGACCTCAGAGGGAGCAACTCATGCCAGCAGTGCCAATGCTGGGTGGCAGTGGTGTCACTCGGCATGTGCGGGGGGGGGGGGTTTGCAACCCATACCAGGTGACACTCCAGAAAAGGGGTGACACCTGGTATGGGCCCTCCTCCATCTGGGGGCTTGTAAGGGGTGAGTATGCCCTTCCTGGCTTTGCCACAGCAGTGGCTTCTTCCTGAGGAGGCCACCTCCATGGTGAAGTAGAAGGGCAAGCGTCCCCCTCCCAGCTTTGCCATGGTGGAGGCTTCCTCTTCAAGAGGAGGCCACTGTAGTGAAGGGTGAGCATACCCTTTTTGCCTCCACTCAGTAGCCCCCAGCATTCCCCCATGCACTGGGTGATACCAGGGTTGGGGATGCCACTGCCAGTGCCATGGTGGGATGCTGTGAAAACAGCTGCTTGGCATTGCTCTGGAGTGCTTTGGATTTTCTTGGAAAATCCAGAGCAAAAGGCAAGGTGTTTCAATGCAATTTGACCCAGGGATGGCCAAGATTTGATGCAGAACTGGTTTCATGCCAGGAAGACAGTCTGCATTCAAATCAGGGCTTTGGCCCTGCCTTGTGAAGACAGGTTTTGCACAAAAAGGCAGGTGGAGGGGACCCAGTTAGTTTAGTCCATGTAGACATGCCTTTGGTTTGAAGGGCTGATCTCTATACAACTTTATCACCCCCAAGGAAGCTCTCTGAAACCTTTTTCATGTCTCTCCTTTAGGTGACATGCAAAGCAGCAGTGACTTTCTTCCAGTTCAGTATTATGGGCAACTTCTTCTGGCTCCTGGTTGAGGGCATGTACCTACAGACTTTGCTGGTGCTGACCTTTGTCCCTGACAAGCAGTACGCCTGGAGGTTCATCCTCATTGGATGGGGTTAGTAGACTGCCTTGGGTTCTGTTGGACTTCAACACCTAGAAATCCTAGCCAGTATGGCCATTTGCAAGGTTCCTAACACCTGCATTAGACAAACAGCTTACAAACCCTTATATCCATTGGAACAATGGATGCAAGCTACAGGAAAAGAGATTCCACCTCAACGTTAGGAGGAACTTCCTGACAGTGAGAGCTGTTCGACAGTGGAACACACTCCCTCAGAGGTTGATGGAGTCTCTTTCTTTAGAGATCTTTAAACAGAGGCTGGATGGCCATCTGCCGGGGATGCTTTGATTTTGAATTCCTGCATGGAAGTGTCCTGGACTGCGGCCAGCACCAGGCCAAACAAATGCTGATAAGAATTGTTTAGCAAGAAAGGAGCTAAAAGGCAGGCTACAGACCTTTCTGTTAGTTCCCAAGAAACATACTAGTACCAAAGCCAGGGTCAGGATTCCAGAGTACACAGTAGTCAGTT